>JAUIMM010003194.1:182500-190000 GCA_031769625.1 Taudactylus pleione | reverse complement strand
ATCTTCTTTCTATGTTCTCAAAATACTGGTGACTGCATATAGGCCAAGGCTATTCTGCTAGCTCCCTTCTTGCTTAGACAGATCTGAGACCTACTGTCTCCTAGTCTGTTCTTACTCAACTAACCCATGATTCTGTCTTGCTAGTGAATAGATGAGTTTTCCACAGTTCTGATTTACACCTATTTCTGTAATAACACTTATACCTTTTAGATTAAACAATATTAAACAATAATAACTGTTGTTTCAGACACACACCTGCCTACTTTAGAGAGAGGGCAAACCTCATCTCTAGGCCTGAAGCCATTCGACACATGACGGTCCTCCGCAACTTACAACTAATATATATCCTGAATCATTTCTATGTACTCTTAATTGCAATGAAAATAATAATGAAAGACATAAGCATGCATATACTTGTGAATTGCTGAAGGAATATGTACGGTCACATATTCAGGCGTTATCAGATCCATCCCCATGAAATTTGAGGGGTCATAACTCCGAAAAAAGTTCATATCTCTGAAGAAAGTACATATCTCTCAGATTGCATCATCGGATTTCTTCTTAATCCATTGGAAAATCTTCTTGAAGCATTTCACTAATATATAGAAAATCAACAACATTATCATGACAAAAAATATATTAATCTTCCCGATGCGTGCATAATGCCGCCAAATCAATTTTCCACCCATGCGAACTAGGTACTGGGGTTCGACCAGGTGTACCAACTGTCACGAATCACACCATCATGTTTATTCAGCAAATTCATTTTTAACCTGAGTAATTTCATTTACCTTTTATTTTATTTCTTCATAAGAATTTGTGAAGTATGTAAAACACTTTAACATACTGTTTGTAATGTGACACAATATCCAAAGTTGCAGCTGTAATGTAGTGTGTGCTGCATTTTAATTCAGTGTTTTATTGCTTGAAACTCTCTTACCACAATGTATGCAATATTGTTTATTAATTCCCTATGTACCAAATGTTATTATGTTGTCAAATCCTAAACCAACCTTATAACTTTGGGACAGTGTAAAGAGGTGCTTGTACTTTTCCATATACCATTTGTATTTCTATTTACCATTCTTACACAGTAATTATTTCATATGTTTCTTTTAGATTTTTCTGTTGTATTACCTTTGCATCAAGTAGCAATGTTCTTATAAGACCCATTTCAAAAGAATTCACCAGTAACCATTTATAAGCCTTATGCCCACACATACAATATAACCCCTTTGGTAGTGTCATGGTTTATTAGACAATGTGTTCAGAAAAGCATTATAAGGAACTCGCACCCTTTTCATCCACGCTTTCTTCTTGCTTGTTCCATTCTGCGATATGATGACTGTATGTGTTATTGTACCCCAACATTCCTTCTGTTATTACACAGTTTATTAATGCACTCACATATAATATTTTTATTAGGTTTTGTGTATTTAATAATTTCTAAAAGATCCCCAAACAAGTTTAATTCAGTAAGATCCTCCTTGTAAGATTGTGTTACAAACACTGGTTCGCAAATAAATACCTTCAGCTCCTGTACCATTTTGTTAATAGACATGATGTTGTTCTGATCATACCTTGGATACCTTGTTAATTTTAAACCTAGGGAACCTGTGACATTATAAGGTTCAAGTGTGTGAGTTCCACATATTGAGAGAAGTGTTGTTTAATTTGAGTGCAATGAAATAGACTTTAGCACAACATTCCCTGAATGACATGGTGACTACATACCCAACAATCAACTTTATTGTTCTTTCTATAAGCTCATAATAAGTGTCCAGGGAAGAAGTGTCAGTTTGTATAGAGGTGCTGTCTTTGCACCATTGTATACCCCTTTTCTGAATTTAAACCACACTATTTGCATATACACCTTGGAATTGTGAGACAACCCTTCACACCTTTGCCTTACAGTAATGGCTCTTTTTTTCCAGATAATTCATCAGATGTATCTTGCACCTAGTACCAGTATGAGACCTTATTTACCTGTAATGTATTTTTTTTTCAAACATTTTAATTATTTTTATATATGAGTTATTAAAAATCTTCCACCTTGGTCTTTTGACCATCCTCTGATGCGTACCTATACCTGGGAGTATCAGTAGAAAAATTAGTGTGTGCGTCTTTTATGACTCTTAATGTGATTAAAACCATATCCCTTATGATCATGAGTTTTAAAATAGGAGTGGAGTCTACCAATATGACCCCAGCAGTACCCCTAGGATAACTCTCCACACCATCCTCATCAGTCACCAGTCCTAGTCAGCTCTATTCACTATAAAAAATAAATTTAAAAATGAAAAAAAAAACTTTCCCAATCAATGGATACACAGAGACTTGATCACCAATAGCCATCTTTCCTTTTCTTTGTTCACAACCTGCAGAACACTACTAATAATGTCCCCGATTCTGTGAACCTTATCTTGGTCTAAACTGTGTCTCTGATTAGGCCCATCATCAAATAAGTTTGTTAAATTTAAATCACAGTCAATATCTTTATCTGCGTCTTCTTTGGCTTTAACTGACCTCACCACCGGGTCGGCAACCTTCTTGCAGTGAGATTTTGTGAATCCAATTGTCCTTTTCAGCCACATCGAGGTTGTTAGCAGAACCTGGAACGGGCCTTGCCATCGATCTATGAGACAACCAGAACATAAGAAATTTCTCACCATTACATAGTCTCCAGACTGCACTCCATGATAAGGTTCTTCTGGGAGTCTCTTCATAAGCTTTCCTTCAGATGCTGTGAGAATTGTATAACATAGTCTGTAGTTAAATCATATAATAGTGACAAGTCTGTTGCTGGACTTTCAATAAGGATAGGAAGTTTTAAAAGAAAAAAAGAAAGAAAAATAAAAGAAAAAAAAATAGCTCATAAGGCACAGGTTAAGTGATCGCTTTGGAGTGGTGTGGATGCTATACAAAACTAGAGGTAAAAGCCCCCAGTCAACTCATGGTAGTCTCCATACCCACCTTATCTAACTTGTACTCAATGTTAGTGTTTACACTTTCAATTTTGCTTTTTTTTATATAAACCCATATATTGACATATTGCTTGTAATACCTTCCCAGTATAATGTGTACCTCTGTCACCTTCAACAACACATAGGATAAGATATTATATCTGGAAACATAAATAACTGCACAATTTCTTTGCTGTGAATGATGCTGCACATGATGTCAGATTTCTGTGACAACATCCGGAAACTGTGAAGTACTCACAAACAATAAATGGTCAGATAAACACAAGGTATCCAGGACACATTGAACCTGCTAATGATAGTGAGATTAGTTGCAGGAAGGACATGAATATCAGTAATAATCATCAATTGAATCGGCTGAATCAGATCTAACAGTTCACTTCTGGGGAATAGTCATAAACAAATTGTTGATTAGAATAAACAGGCATAACTATAGCAGTAAGCTTAGACATTTAAGTTAGCTTCAGAGACAATAGTCTGTGAGATACAAATCTTGGTATTATTGATTAAAATAAGCAAGCATAGAGAAAGCAATGAGCTTAAGCGTTACATCAACATTGTCATCACCAGAGACAGGAGTCTCTGGGGTTGAAATCTTGAAAAAAAATAAAAATAAAAAACAAAAGGGGGTTCAGTTGGGCAAGCTGTGAGTGCCGGGGGGCGCTGCCGGTGCTGCTGGCTGACAGCCACCTTGTTCCACCTCTTAGCCTCCTGCTGCCATATTGCCAGATATTGCAAATACTTAACCCTATTCTTCACCAACTTAGACAAAATAATTGTTGCTTTCATAACCTACAAAACAGATTGGTTAAATGTGCCAGCCATGGGGAAATGACCAGAGGTCCATCCGGTCATCCCACTTCACCCTGCAACAAACTCCACACCTCCATAAATGTCTTTCATAACTGCATACATGTCATTCCTAATCACATATGCTTTTGTTTTATTATTATTCCTAGATCCCGCATTATGCTACCCTCATTCCCCATCCTCTGTTGCCTTTCTTTAAACATATTTTTTAAATAACTACCCTCTTAAATTTCTGGCAACTCACTCGATGCCATATTAAAAAAATGTCTTTCTCTCACTCTGCTGCAAAAATAAAACTGCATTTTTTTTTTCAAACAGCCAATCTCTATGACCTTGAAACGGGAACACTCTTCCAGCTCCTCAAATAAGCTTTTACACAATGAGAAACTTAATTCTTTCTTAAGTACAAGTTTTGTTAGTGGGATACCTATACAATTTCATGGTAAACTACCCTGGCAACAATTTTCCGTTTCACCAAACCAATTCCTTCTCACCTTCATTCAAACAACCATTACCATCCAGGTGCATCACACGCCATTCTCCCCATACTCTGTAGCTTATCAAGCTACAATCAACCTCTTCACCCTCAAATCACTTGCACACCTTCTATATGTCACTTACAAGAGCCACCTCCAATCCCATACAAGTACCTAGATAATGTTGCCTTTTAAAAATCAAATGAGATTAACTGTTTCTTTCAGTTTAGAATTGTGACATGTCTGTCAAAATGAAAACCCAAAAACTCTACCCTCGTATTACCTGTGTTTCGTTATCAGGTCAACACCTCTCATGTACAATCTGACCTCGTTAACAGATTTGTACCTCAGTTACCTGGTGCCTCCCCTGTCCTCATTATCAGGGTTCTGCGCACCTGTTACACCTGTGACTATATGTATACCTTGTGCACCTGCCCTCATTATCAGATTTAGCACTTTTACATCAATATTATCTTGTTCTTAAATATCTGCAGATCGATTTTACACTATCTAGTGGACTTCTCTTCTTTGTTTATAATATTACCCCGCAATTCACATAACCATATTCATGTCTCTCTACTCCACTTCTCATACAAGGCATACTACAGGGAAAAATGGGAAAAGCTAGCTCACCAAATGCCTCTCGTCCTAACCCCCTGCTGACACAAAAAAAAGTCTTCTTTATAACCACAAAACCAACTACCAAAAAAACTCAACAATATTTCCCCTAATATCTGTGAAAAATGACTCAAACACTATTTACAATTTCTGGAAACCAGAAATCAAACAACAATTCTAATGAACTGCTTCCGTCGGAACCCAAGTCCAAAAACTGAATCAAATGACAAATCACTCTCTAACAACACTATTGGATCGAAATCCTCAAACCTCAATTCCTCAATTTCCCCCCAAAAAAGAAAACAACATTGCATATGTCATAAAATATTTGGAAAAACTCATCTATGGTAATCAAATCCTTTACTAACTCTAACACAGCAACATATGCACAATTAAGACACATCAAGGGTCCCTGTCAATGGGGCTGTCAATGAAAGAGAAAGACAGAAGAATGAGGAAAGGTACAGGACAGTATGCACAACCTCTTTTTTTTAAGAAAAAAAAGTTATAGTTCACTCACACAAGTTGCATACACTGCTGTCTACGTTTTTTTTTTTTAAGTGTCTTTTTTTTTTTGACACAAGACCCTAATCTAACCCCAACTCCAAGCGGAAGCAGTAAGCGATACTTGGGTGGGCGTCTTGCCAGACCCTGCTGCCGTGAAGGTCAGCCAAATACCCAAACATACATCATTCAACCAATCATACGTCACTCTTTCATACAGAGCAGGGAAGGAAGAAAAATGAAGAAGGAAAAAAACAAGAAAACTGGTTTGCACAAAAAATAAAAATTTCTCAGAGTCAGCAGAAAAAGAAAATAGAAGATATTAATAAAACTTCTTAAAAAAACATCAATCTACCAATAATTTCAGAAATAGATATCTCAACTAACAAAAATGCCAAGAAAATCACTTAACTTGCAAATTTTAAAAATCCTCTCTATTCTACACTCAACATATTTCAGTGCACGGGGAAGGAGAAAAAAAACCCTCAGCAAATACCATTTACCTTCCCTATCTATTGGGAACACTGCCCAGACCAGAAAACGAGGGGAGAATCCCTCCTCCTAACACCATTTCTCCAAAATACAAAACTTTCTTATACAAACTACACAATAGAGAAAAACCTTATTTTGAGAAATATATCCTCCCAAACCAAAACAATCAATACAGCACAATTTAACTTAACCACCATATTAAAGACTGAAGGAGAGAGAAAACAAAACTGCATGTTTAAAAATAAAAATTATCTAATGAGCAAAATAACTCACTGCCGTGCAATCTCTCTCAATCACCGATACAGTGGGCGTTAACAGGTGTATCTCGCTGGGGCCTCCAAGATTGATATCACGAGGGGTTTTGGATAGTATTTATAAACCTTACTTAATATAAGAAGAAATGAAATAATTCACACCAATACCAACTTTAAAATAAATGACAATGTTTTACTTAAAAAGCAAATCAATTCTACATGTATTATTGTCAAAGCAGACTTACATCACAAAAAAAACATTAGTTCAGCAACAGTAACAAAATGATTATTTGCAATGCCTAGCATAGACTCCCAAGGTGACAGCCAGCCCTGTTTAAACTTACAGCCCAGCGCTCCACGACTCTCTCGACCTACGATCTCTCCTGCTCAACCCGACTGACCCAGCCCTCCCCTTTTTGATCAATCTTTTATACTTTTTCCTCTCTGCTACTGACATATTCTAAAATGGTAAATATTAATTAATTAATTCAATATTCATGCGCACTAAACATTTCACTAATTATATATTTTAATCATAACAAAACCCACAATCTCCTTTCTATGTTCTCAAAATACTGGTGACTGCATATAGGCCAAGGCTATTCTGCTAGCTCCCTTCTTGCTTAGACAGATCTGAGACCTACTGTCTCCTAGTCTGTTCTTACTCAACTAACCCATGATTCTGTCTTGCTAGTGAATAGATGAGTTTTCCACAGTTCTGATTTATACCTATTTCTGTAATAACACATACCTTTTAGATTAAACAATATTAAACAATAGTAACTGTTGCTTCAGACACACACCTGCCTTCTTTAGAGAGAGGGTAAACCTCATCTCTAGGCCTGAGGCCATTCGACACATGACGGTCCTCCGCAACTTACAACTAATATATATCCTGAATCATTTCTATGTACTCTTAATTGCAATGAAAATAATAATGAAAGACATAAGCATGCATATACTTGTGAATTGCTGAAGGAATATGTACGGTCACATATTCCGGCGTCATCAATATCTTTTTCTCTCTCCCTCTTTTTCTTTCTCTCCCTCTATCCCTATCTTTCTTTCTCTGTCTTCATCCTCTTTTTCTCTCTCTCCATCTTTCTTACTGTCCCTCTCTCCCTCTCTCTCTCTCTCTCTCTCTCTCTCCTTCTCTCTCCTTCTCTCTCTCCCTCCCTCTATCTCTCTTTCTCTCTCTCTTTCTCTCTCTCTGTCTCCCTCTCTCTCCCTCTCTTTTTCTTTCTCTCTCTTTTTTGTACATGTGTAACAGTAAGTAACATAATTTTTTTTCAACAGCATCGCCGACTGAAGGGCACCAGCCCCTGCCTGTCCCCAGTGGCTTCCCCATGTCATGTAAGTACAGTA
>JAUIMM010003194.1:172500-175000 GCA_031769625.1 Taudactylus pleione | reverse complement strand
TCTCTCACTCTCCCAATTTTCTCTCTCTCCCTTTTTCTTTCTCTCTCTCTCCCTCTTTCTCTCTTTACCTCTCTTTCTCTATCTCTCTCCCTACCTCTCTGTTTCACTCTCTTTCTCTCTTTCCTTCCCTCTCTCTTTCTCTCTCTATTCTTCTTTCACACTCTATCTTTCTTTCTTTCTCACTCTCTTTCTTTCCCTCTCTCTTTCTTTCTCTATCCCTCTCTCTCTCATTCTCTGTTTCCTTCCCTCTCTCTCTCTCATATCTCTCTCTCTTTCTCTTATTCTTTCTTTCTCTCTCTTTTCTGTATTTGTGTAACAGTAAGTAACATAATTTTTTAACAACAGCATCGCCATCTAAAGGGTCCCAGCCCCTATCTGGGCCCAGTGGCCTCCACATGCTACGTAAGTATAGTACTGTTTCTTTCTCCTGTTTTCCCTTGTCAGTTTCTCTCTCAACCTCCCTCTATTTATCTCTCTCTTTCTCCCTCTCTCTCTCTCCCTCTTTCTTTCTCTACCTCTATCTCTCTCTCTTTCTCTCTCTCCCTCTCTCTTTCTCTCTCTCCCCCAGTCTCTCTGTCTCTCTCTCTCTCTCTCTATTTCTCCCTCTCTCTCTTTCTCTTTCTCTCTCTCTCTCTTTCTTTCTATCCCTCCCTCATTCTCTCTCTCTCTTTCTCTTTCTCTCTCTTTCGCCCTCCCTCTCTTTTTCTCTCTCTCTCCCTCTTTCACACTCCATCTCGCTTGTTTCTCACTCTCTTTCTTTCCCTCTTTCATTCTCTCTCCCTCTCTCTCTCTCTCTTTCACTCTTTCTTTCCCTCTCTGTCTCTCTCTCCTCTCTCTCTCTTTCTCTAACTCTTTCTTTCACTCTCTTTTCTGTATTTGTGTAACAGTAAGTAACAAAATTTTTTATCAACAGCATCGCCATCTGAAGGGCCCCAGCACCTGTCTGGGCCCAGTGACCTCCCCATGCTACGTAAGTACAGTACTGTTTCTTTCTCCTGTTTTCTCTTGACAGTCTCTCTCTCGAACTCTCTCTATTTCTCTCTCTCTTTCTCCCTCTCTCTCTTTCTTTCTCTCTCTCTCTTTCTCTCTCTCAATCTTTCTCCCTCTCATTTTCTCTCTCTCTCAAACTTTTTATGTCTCTCCCTCTTTCTTTCTCTCTCTCTCTCTCTTTCTATCTCCCTCTCTCTCTTTCCCACCCCCCTCTCTCTCTCTCTCTTTCTCTCTCTCTTTCTTTCTCTCTCCCTCTCTCTCCCTCCCTCCCTTTCTCTCTCTTTCTCTCTTTCTTTCTCTCTCTTTTCTGTACTTGTGTAACAATAAGTAACTTAATTTTTTTTCCACAGCATCGCCAACTAAATAGCCCCAGCCCCTACCTGGCCCCAGTGGCCTCCCCATGCCATGGAAGTACAGTACTGTTTCTCTCTCCTTTTTTCCCTTGTCAGTTTCTCCCTCTCATTCCTTCTATTTCTATCTCTGATTCTCTCTCTCTTTTTCTCTCTGTCTTTCTCTTTCCATCTCTTTCTCTCTCTCTCTCCCTTTTTTTCTCTCTCTCCCTCTTTCTTTCTCTCTCTCCCTCTCTATTTCTCTCTCTCTCTCTTTCTCTCACTCCCTTCCACCCTCTCTCTCTTTCTCTCTCTCTCTTTCTCAATCTCTCTTTCTCTCTCTCTCTTTCTCTCTTTGTCTTTCTTTCTCCCTCTCCATCCCTCTCTCTCTCTTTCTTTCTCTCTCTTTGCTGTACTTGTGTAACAGTAATTAACATAATCTTTTTTCAACAGCATCGCCAACTAAAGGGCCTCAGCCCCTGCCTGGCCCCAATGGCCTTCCCATGCCACGTAAGTACAGTACTGTTTCTCTCTGCATTTTTGCCTTGTCAGTCTCTCTCTCGACCTCTCTATTTCTCTCTGTCTTTCTTTCTCTCTTTCTCTTTTTCTCTCTCTCTTTTTCTCTCATTCTCTTTCTTTCTCTCTCCCTCTCTCTATTTCTCTCTCTCTTACTCCTTTTCACTCTCTCTCCCTCTTTTTCTCTCTCTCCCTCTTTCTTTCTCTCCCTCCCTCTCTATCTCTCTCTCCATTTCTCTCTCTCTCTCTCCTTTTCTCTCTCTCGCTTTCTCTCTCACTCTCCCACTTTTTCTCTCTCTCTCTCCCTCTTTCTTTCTTTCTTTCTTTCTTTCTTTCTTTCTTTCTTTCTTTCTTTCTTTCTTTCTTTCTTTCTTTCTTTCTTTCTTTCTCTCTCCCTCTTTCTCTCTCTCACTCTCTTTCTCTATATCTCTCCCTACCTGTCTGTTTCTCTCTCTTTCTCTCTCTCAATCCCTCTCTCTTTCTCTCTCTATCACTCTTTCACAATCTATCTCTCTTTCTTTCTTACTATTTTTCTTTCTCTCTCCCTCTCTCTCTCATTCTCTGTTTTCTTCCCTCTCTCTCTCATATCTCTCTCTCTTTCTCTTTCTCTTTCTTTCTCTCTCTTTTCTGTATTTGTGTAACAGTAAGTAACATAATTTTTTATC
>JAUIMM010003194.1:115000-167500 GCA_031769625.1 Taudactylus pleione | reverse complement strand
ACATGGAAGTACAGTACTGTTTCTCTCTCCTTTTTTCCCTTGTCAGTGACTCCCTCTCATTCTTTCTATTTCTCTCTCTGATTCTCTCTCTCTCCCTTTTTATCTCTCTCTACCTCTTTCTTTCTCTCTCTCCCTCTCTATTTCTCTCTCTCTCTCTTTCTCTCACTCCCTTCCTCCCTCTCTCTTTCTCTCTCTCTCTTTCTCAATCTCTCTTTCTCTCTCTCGCTCTTTCTCTCTTTGTCTTTCTTTCTCCCTCTCCATCACTCTCTCTCTCTTTCTTTCTCTCTCTTTGCTGAACTTGTGTAACAGTAATTAACATAATCTTTTTTCAACAGCATCGCCAACTAATGGGCCTCAGCCCCTGCCTGGCCCCAATGGCCTTCCCATGCCACTTAAGTACAGTACTGTTTCTCTCTGCATTTTTGCCTTGTCAGTCTCTCTCTCTCGACCTCTCTATTTCTCTCTCTCTTTCTTTCTCTCTTCCTCTTTTTCTCTCTCTCTTTTTCTCTCATTCTCTTTCTTTCTCTCTCCCTCTCTCTATTTCTCTATCTCTTACTCCTTTTCACTCTCTCTCCCTCTTTTTCTCTCTCTCCCTTTTTCTTTCTCTCCCTCCCTCTCTATCTCTCTCTCCATTTCTCTCTCTCCCTCTCTCTCCTTTTCTCTCTCTCTCTTTCTCTCTCACTCTCCCACTTTTTCTCTCTCTTTCTCTCCCTCTTTCTTTCTTTCTTTCTTTCTCTCTATCTCTTTCTCTCTCTCCCTCTCTTTCTCTATCTCTCTCCCTACCTGTCTGTTTCTCTCTCTTTCTCTCTCTCAATCCCTCTCTCTTTCTCTCTCTATCACTCTTTCACACTCTATCTCTCTTTCTTTCTTACTATTTTTCTTTCTCTCTCCCTCTCTCTCTCATTCTCTGTTTTCTTCCCTCTCTCTCTCATATCTCTCTCTCTTTCTCTTTCTCTTTCTTTCTCTCTCTTTTCTGTATTTGTGTAACAGTAAGTAACATAATTTTTTATCAACAGCATCGCCATCTGAAGGGTCCCAGCCCCTATCTGGGCCCAGTGGCTTCCCCATGCTACGTAAGTATAGTACTGTTTCTTTCTCCTGTTTTCTCTCTCTCTTTCTCTATCTCTTTCTCTCTCTTTCTTTCTCTCTCCCTCTCTCTCTCTTTCTCTTTCTCTCTCTCACTGTCTTTCTTTCTCTCTTTTTTCAGGACTTGTGTAACAGTAAGTAACATAAAAAATTTTCAACAGCCCCTGCCTGGCCGCTGTGGCCTCCCCATGCTACGTAAGTACAGTATTGTTTCTTTCTCCTGTTTTCCCTTTTCAGTCTCTCTCTTGACCTCTCTCTATTTCTCTCTCTCTCTTGACTTCTCTCTCTATCAAACTTTTTATCTCTCTCCCTCTTTCTTTCTCTCCCTCTATCTCTCATTTTTATCATTCTCTATCTCCCTCTCTCTTTCTCTCTCTCTCCCCCTTTCTCCCTGCCTCTTTCACTCTCTCTTTCTCTCTCTCTTTTTCTTTCTCTCTCCCTCTCTCTCTATCTCTTTCCCACCCTCTCACTTTCAATATCTCTCTCTTTCTTTCTCTCTCTCTCTCTTGTTCCCTCTTTCTCTCTCTCTCTCTTTCTTTGTATCCCTCTGTCATTCTCTCTCTCTTCCCTTTCTCTCTCTCTCCGCCTTCCTCTCTCTTTCTCTCTCTCCCTCTTTCACACTCTATCTCTTTCTTTCTCACTCTCTTTCTTTCTGTTTCTTTCTTCTGTTTTCCCTTGTCAGTCTCTCTCTCGACCTCTCTCTATTTCTCTCTCTTTCTCACTCTCTCTCTATCTCGACATCTCTCTCTCTCTCAAACTTTTTTTGTCCCTCCCTCTTTCTTTCTCTCTCTTTCTCTAACCCCTTCTCTCTTTCTCTCTCGCCCTCTTTCTCCCTCCCTCTCTCTCTCTTTCTCTTTCTTTCTTTCTTTCTTTCTTTCTTTCTCCCTCTCTCTCTTTCCCTCCCCCCTTCTCTCTCTCTCTCTCTCTTTCTCTCTCTCTTTCTTTCTCTCTCCCTCGCTCTCCCTCCCTCCCTCTCTCTCTCTTTCTCTCTTTCTTTCTCTCTCTTTTCTGTACTTGTGTAACAGTAAGTAACTTAATTTTTTTCCACAGCATCACCAACTAAATAGCCACAGCCCCTACCTGGCCCCAGTTGCCTCCCCATGACACGGAAGTACAGTACTGTTTCTATCTCCTTTTTTCCCTTGTCAGTGTCTCCCTCTCATTCTTTCTATTTCTCTCTCTCATTCTCTCTCTCTCTTTTTCTCTCTGTCTTTCTCTTTCCCTCTCTTTCTCTCTCTCTCTCCCTCTTTTTCTCTCTCTCCTTCTTTCTTTCTCTCCCTCCGTCTCTATTTCTCTCTCTCTCTTTCTCTCACACCCTTCCTCCCTCTCACTCTCTTTCTCTCTCTCATTCTCAATCTCTCTTTCTCTCTCTCCCTTTCTCTCTTTGCCTTTCTTTCTCCCACTCTCTCCCTCTCTCTCTCTTTCTTTCTCTCTCTTTGCTGTACTTGTGTAACAGTAATTATCATAATCTTTTTTCAACAGCATCGCCAACTAAACGGCCTCAGCCCCTGCATGGCCCCAATGGCCTCCCCATGCCACGTAAGTACAGTACTGTTTCTCTCTGCATTTTTGCCTTGTCAGTCTCTCTCTCCACCTCTCTCTATTTCTCTCTGTCTTTCTTTCTCTCTTTCTCATTTTCTCTCTCTCTTTTTCTCTCTCTCTCTTTCTTTCTCTCTCCCTCTCTCTTACTCCTTTTCACTCTCTCTCCCTCTTTTTCTCTCTCTCCCTCTTTCTTTCTCTCCCTCCCTCTCTATCTCTCTCTATTTCTTCTCTCCCTCTCTCTCTTTTTCTCTCACTTTTTTTCTCTCTCACTCCCAATTTTCTCTCTCCCTCTTTCTTTCTCTCTCTCTCCCTCTTTCTCTCTCTCCCTCTCTTTCTCTATCTCTCTCCCCACCTCTCTGTTTCACTCTCTATCTCTCTTTCCTTCCCTCTCTCTTTCTCTCTCTATTTTTTCTTTCACACTCTATCTTTCTTTCTTTCTCACTCTCTTTCTTTCCCTCTCTCTTTCTTTCTCTATCCCTCTCTCTCTCATTCTCTGTTTCCTTCCCTCTCTCTCTCTCATATCTCTCTCTCTTTCTCTTTTTCTTTCTTTCTCTCTCTTTTCTGTATTTGTGTAACAGTAAGTAACATAATTTTTTAACAACAGCATCGCCATCTGAAGGGTCCCAGCCCCTATCTGGGCCCTGTGGCCTCCCCATGCTACGTAAGTATAGTACTGTTTCTTTCTCCTGTTTTCGCTTGTCAGTTTCTCTCTCAACCTCTCTCTATTTATCTCTCTCTTTCTCCCTCTCTCTCTCCCTCTTTCTTTCTCTACCTATATCTCTCTCTCTTTCTCTCTCTCCCTCTCTCTTTCTCTTTCTCCCCCTGTCTCCCCCTCTCTCTCTCTCTCTCTCTCTATTTCTCCCTCTCTCTCTTTCTCTTTCTCTCTCTCTTTCTTTCTCTCTCCCTCTCTCTCTTTCTCTCTCTACCTCCCTCTCTATCTCTCTGGTCTCTCTTTCTCTCTCTCTTTATTTCTCTCTCCCTCTCTCTCCCTCCCTCTCTCTCTCTCTTTCTCTCTTTCTTTCTCTCTATTTTCTATACTTGTGTAACAATAAGTAACATAATTTTTTTTCCACAGCATTGCCAACTGAATGGCCCCAGCACCTACCTTGCCCCAGTGGCCTCCCCATGCCATGGCAGTACATCACTGTTTCTCTCTCCTTTTTTCCCTTGTCAGTGTCTCCCTCTCATTCTTTCTATTTCTCTCTCTCTCTCTTTCTCTCTCTCTCTTTTTTCTCTATCTTTCTCTTTCTCTCTCTTTCTCTCTACCCCACTTTTTCTCTCTCTCCCTCTTTCTTTATATCCCTCCCTCTATATTTCGCTATCTTTGTCTCTCTTTCCTTCTCTCCCTCCCTCCCTCCCTCTCTCTCTATTTCTCTCTCTCTCTTCCTCTTTCTCCCTCTCTCTCTTTCTCTTTTTGTCTTTCTCTCTCCCTCTCACTCTTTCTCTCTCTCTTTCTTTCTCTCTCTCTTTGCTGTACTTGTATAACAGTAATTAACAATCTTTTTTCAACAGCATCGCCAACTAAAGTGCCCCAGCCCCTGCCTGGCCCCAGTGGTCACCCAATGCCACGTAAGTACAGTTCTGTTTCACTCTCCTTTTTTCCTTCTCAGGCTCTCTCTCGACCTTCTTCTATTTCTCTCTCCCTCTCTCTCTTTCTCTCTCTCTTACTCCTTTTCTCTCTCGCTCCCTCTTTTTCTCTCTCTCCCTCTCTCTCTCTTTATCTCTCTCTTTTTTTCTCTTTCACTCTCCCTTTTTTTCTCTCTCTCCCTCTTTCTCTCTCTCTCTTTCTTTATCTATCTCGCTCCCTACCTCTCTGTTTGTCTCTCTTACTCTCTCTCCCTCCCTCTCTCTTTCTCTCTCTCTCCCCTTTTCATGCTCTAATTCTCTTTCTTTCTCAGTCTCTTTCTTTCTCTCTCTCTTTCTATCTCTCTCCCTCTCTCTCTCTCTCTTTCTCTCTTTCCTTCCCTCTCTCTCTCTCTTGTCTGTATTTGTGTAACAGTAAGTAACATAAGTTTGTATCAACAGAATCGCCATCTGAAGGACCCCAGCCCCTGTCTGAGCCCAGTGGCCTCCCCATGCCACGTAAGTACAGTACTATTTCTCTCTCCTTTTTTCCCTTGTCTGTCTCTCTCGAGACCTCTTTCTATTTCTCTCTCTCTTTCTCCCTCTCTCTCTTTCTCTCTCTTTCTCTCTCTCTTTTTATCTTTCTGTCTCTCTCTTTCTCTCTCTCTCTTTATCTCTCTTTTCTCTCTCTCTCCCTCTTTCTCCCTATCTTTCTCTGTCTCTGTCTCTCTTTCTTTTTATCAATCTCTCTCTCTTTCTCTCTCTCTCTCTTTCTTCCTCTTTCTTTCTCTCTCCCTCTATCTCTCCCTCTTTCTCTCTCTCTCTCCCTCTTTCTTTCTCTCCCTCCCACCCACTCTCTCTCTCACATCTGTGACAGTAAGTAACATAATTTTTTTTCAACAGCATCGCCAACTGAAGGGTCCCACTCCCTGTCTGGCCCCAGTTGCATCCCCATGCCATGTAAGTACAGTACTTTTTCTCTCCCCTTTTTTCGCATGTCAGTCTCTCTCTCTCGACCTCTCTCTATTTCTCTCTCTCTCCCTCTTTCTCTCTCCTTCTCTCTCTCTCTCTCTCTCTCTCTTTCTTTCTCTCTCTTTTCTGTACTTGTGTAACAGTAGGAAACATTTTTTTTTTCAACAGCATCGCCAGCTGAAGGGCCCCAACCCCTGCCTGGCCCCAGTGGCCTCCCCATACCACGTAAGTACAGTACTGTTTGTCTCTCCTTTTATCCATTGTCAGTCTCTCTCTCGACCTCTCCTCTCTTTCTGTATCTCTTTCTCTTTTTCTCTCTCTCTTTCTCTATCTCTCTTTCTTTCTCTCTCCCTCTCTCTCTTTCTCTCTCTACCTCCTTCTATCTCTCTCTCTTTCTATCTCTCTCTTTCTCTCTCTTTTCTATACTTGAGTAACAGTAAGTAACATAATTTTTTTTAGACAGCAAAGCCAACTGAAGGGCACCAGCCCCTGCTTGGCCCCATTGACCTCCCCATGCTACTTAAGTATTTTACTGTTTCTCTCTCCTGTTTTCCCTTGTCAGTTTCTCTCTCTCTCTCTCTCTCTCTCTCTCTCTCTCTCTCTATTTCTCTCTCTCTTTCTCTATCTATCTCTTTCACTCTCTCATACTTTTTCTCACTCTCCCTCTTTCTTTCTCTCCCCCCTCTCTCCCTCTATCTCTCTTTCTCTCTCTCCCTCTCTCTTTCTATTCCTCTCTCTCCCTCTTTCTCCCTCTCTCTCTTTCTCTCTATCTTCCTGTCTCCCTCTCTCTCTCTTTCTCTCTCTCCCTACCTCCTTCTCATTCTCTCTGTTTCTCTCTCTTTCTTTCTTTCTTTCTCTCTCTTTTCTGTACTTGTGTAACAGTAAGTAACATAATTTTTTTTCAACAGCATTGCAAACTGAATGGCCCCAGCATCTGCCTGGCCCCAGTGGCCTTCACAAGCCACGGAAGTACAGAAATATTTCTCTATCCTTTTTCCCTTGTCAGTTTCTCCCTCTCACTCTTTCTATTTCTCTCTTTCATTCTGACTCTCTTCTCTATCTCTTTCTCTCTCTCTTTCTTTCTCTCTCCCTCTCTCTCTCTCTTTCTCTCTCTCACTCTCTTTCTCTGTCTTTTCGGGACTTGTGTAACAGTAAGTAACATAACATTTTTACAACAGCATAGCCAACTGAAGGGCCCCAGCCCCTGCCTAACCCCTGTGGCCTCCCTTTGCTATGTAAGTACAGTACTGTTACTTTCTCCTGTTTTACCTTGTCAGTCTCTCTCTCGACCTCTCCCAATTTCTCTCTCTCTTTCTCCCTCTCTCTCTCTCGACTTCTCTCTCTCTCAAACTTTTTATTTCTCTCCCGCTTTCTTTCTCTCCCTTTATCTCTCTGTCTCTCTTTCTCTCTCTCCCACTCTCTTTTTCTCTCTCTCCCCCTTTCTCCCTCCCTCTCTCTCTCTTTTGCTCTCTCTCTCTTTCTTTCTCTCTCCCTCTCTCTCTTTCCTTCCCTCCCTGTCTCTCTATATCTCTCTCTTGCTTTCGCTCCCGCTCTCTCTCACTCTCTCTCGCTTTTTCTCTCTCTCTCTCTTGCTCCCTCTTTTTCTCTCTTTCTCTTTCTTTCTATCCCTCCCTCATTCTCTCTCTCTTTCCCTCCCTAATTCTCTATCTCTTTCTTTCTCTCTCTCCCTCTTTCTCCCTATCTCTCTCGTTCTCTCTCTCTAGTTCTTTCTCTCTCCCTCTCTCTCCCTCCCTCTCTCTCTCCCTCCCTCTATCTTTCTCTCTCTTTTTTCTACATGTGTAACAGTAAGTAAAATCATTTTTTTTAAACAGCAAAGCCAACTGAAGGGCCCCAGCCCCTGCCTGGCACCAGTGACCTCCCCATGCTACTTAAGTATTTTACTGTTTCTCTTTCCTGTTTTCCCTTGTCAGTCTATCTCACTCTCTCTCTCTGTCTATTTCTCTCTCTCTTTCTCTCTCTCTCTGTCTATCACTCTCTCTCTCATACTTTTTCTCTCTCTCACTCTTTCTTTCTCTCCCACCTCTCTCCATCTATCTCTCTATCTCTCCTTCTCTGTCTCCCTCTCTCTTTCTCTCTCTCTCCCTCTTTCTCACTCTCTCTCTTTCTCTCTATCTTCCTCTCTCCCTCTCTCTGTTTCTCTCTCTCCCTACCTCCTTCTCTTTCTCTCTCTTTCTCTCTCTTTCTTTCTCTCTCTTTTCTGTTATTGTGTAACAGTAAGTAACATAATTTTTTTACAACAGCATCGCCAACTGAATGGCCCCAGCACCTGCCTGGCCCCAGTGGCCTTCACAAGCCACGGAAGTACAGTAATGTTTCTCTATCATTTTTCCCTTGTCAGTTTCTCTCTCTCACTCTTTCTATTTCTCTCTCTCATTCTCTCTCTCATTCTCTCTCTCTTTCTCTATCTCTTTCTCTCTCTCTTTCTTTCTCTCTCCCTCTCTCTCTCTTTCTCTTTCTCACTCTCTTTCTTTCTCTCTCTTTTCAGGACTTGTGTAACAGTAAGTAACATAACATTTTTTTAACAGCATAGCCAACTGAAGGGCCCCAGCCCCTGGCTGACCCCTGTGGCATCCCCATGCTACATAAGTACAGTACTGTTTCTTTCTCCTGTTTTCCCTTGTCAGTCTCTCTCTCGACCTCTCTCTATTTCTCTCTCTCTTTCTCCCTCTCTCTCTATCTCGACCTCTCTCTCTCTCTCAAACTTGTTATTTCTCTCCGGCTTTTTTTCTCTCCCTCTATCTCTCTCTCTCTCTTTCTCTCTCTCCCTCTCACTTTCTCTCTCTCTCCCCCTTTGTCCCTCCCTCTCTCTCTCTTTCTCTCTCTCTCTATCTCTTTCTTTCACTCTCCCTCTCTCTCTTTCCCACCCTCCCTGTCTCTCTATATCTCTCTCTTTCTTTCTTTCTTTCTTTCTTTCTTTCGCTCCCTCTCTCTCTCACTCTCTCTCACTTTTTCTCTCTCTCTCTTGCTCCCTCTTTTTCTCTCTATCTCTTTCTTTCTATCCCTCCCTCATTCTCTCTCTCTCTTTCCCTCCCTAATTCTCTATCTCTTTCTCTCTCTCTCTCTCCCTCTTTCTCCCTATCTCTCTCTTTCTCTCTCTCTAGTTCTTTCTCTCTCCCTCTCTCTCTCCCTCCCTCTCTCTTTCTCTCTCTCCCTCTTTCATGCTCTATCTCTCTTTCTTTCTCACTCTCTTTCTTTCCCTCTCTCTTTCTTTCTCTCTCCCTCTCTCTCTCTTTCTCTCTTTCCTTGCCTCTCTCTCTCATATTTCTCTCTCTCTTTCTCTCTTTCTCTTGTCTTTATTAGTGTAACAGTAAGTAACATAATTTTTTATCAACAGCATCGCCATCTGAAGGACCCCAGCCCCTGTCTGGGCCAAGTGACCTCCCCATGCCACGTAAGTACAGTACGGTTTCTCTCTCCTTTTTTCCCTTGTCAGCCTCTCTCTCGACCTCTCTCTATTTCTCTCTCTCTTTCTCTCTCTCTTTCTCTTTTTCTCTCTCTTTCTTTCTCTCTCCCTCTCTCTCTTTCTCTCTCTACCTCCTTCTACCTCCCTCTCTTTCTTTCTCTTTCTCTCTCTTTCTTTCTCTTTCTTTTCTGTAATTGTGTAACTTGAAGTAACATAATTTGTTTTCAACAGCATCGCCAACTGAATGGCCCCAGCACCAGCCTGGCCCCAGTGGCCTTCCCAAGCCACCGAAGTACAGTAATGATTCTCTATCCTTTTTCACTTGTCAGTTTCTCACTTTCACTCTTTCTATTTCTCTCTCTCATTCTCCCTCTCTTTCTTTCTCTCTACCTCTCTCTCTCTCTTTCTCTTTCTCTCTCTCACTCTCTTTCTCTCTCTCTCCCTCCCTCTTCCTCTCTCTCTCTCTTTCTCTCTTTGTCTCTCTGTCTCCCTCTTTCTTTCTCTCCCTCCCTGTCTATCTCTCTCTCTATTTCTCTCTCTCCCTCTCTCTTTCTCTCTTTTCCTCTCTCACTCTCCCTTTTTTTCTCTCTCTCTCCCTCTTTCTTTCTTTCTCTCGATCTCTCGTCTCTCTCTCTCTCCCTCTTTTTCTCTCTCCCTTTCTTTCTCTATCTCTCTCCCTACCTCTCTGTTTCTCTCTCTTACTCTCTCTCCCTCCTTGTCTCTTTCTCTCTTTCTCCCCCTTTCACGCTCTATCTCTCTTTCTTTCTCACTCTCTTTCTTTCTCTCTCTCTTTCTTTCTCTCTCTCTCTCTCATATTTCTCTCTCTCTTTCTCTCTCTCTCTTGTCTGTATTTGTGTAACAGTAAGTAACATATTTTTTTATCAAAAGCATCGCCATCTGAAGGACCCCAGCCCCTGTCTGTACCCAGTGGCCTCCCCATGCCACGTAAGTCCAGTACTGTTTCTCCTTTTTTCCCTTGTCAGTCTCTCTCTCGACCTCTCTCTATTTCTCTCTCTCTTTCTCCCACTCTCTCTTCTCTCTCTCTTTCTCTCTCTCATTTTATCCTTCTGTCTCTCTCTTTCTCTCTCTCTCTTTATCTCTCTTTCTCTCTCTCCCCCCCTATTTCTCCCTAACTTTCTCTTTTTCTGTCTCTCTTTCTTTTTATCAATCTCTCTCTCTTTCTCTCTCTCTCTTTCTTTCACTTTCTCTTTCTCTCTCTCCCTCTTTCTCTCTCTCTCCCTCTTTCTTTCTCTCCCTAACACCCACTCTCTCTCTCTTTTTATCTTCCTCTCTCGCTCTCCCTCTCTCTTTTTATTTCTCTTTCTCTCTCTCTCTCCCTCTTTTTCCCTATCTTTCTCTGTCTCTCTTTCTTTCTAACAATATCTCTCTCTTTCTCTCTCTCTCTTTCTTTCACTTTCTCTCTCTCTCGACCTCTTTCTCTCTCTCTCCCTCTTTCTTTCTCTCCCTCCCCACCCACTCTCTCTCTCACATCTGTGACAGTAAGTAACATATTTTTTTTTCAACAGCTACGCCAACTGAAGGGCCCCAGTCCCTGTCTGGACACAGTGGCATCCCCATGCCATGTAAGTACAGTACTGTTTCTCTCTCCTTTTTTCCCTTGTCAGTCTCTCTGTCGTACTCTCTATTTCTCTCTCTCTCTCACTCTTTCTCTCAATTTCTCTCTCTCTCTTTCTTTCTTATTCTTTTCTGTACTTGTATAACAGTAAGTAACATAATTTTATTTCAAAAGCATCGCCAACTGAAGGGCCCCAGCCCCTGCCTGGCCCCAGTGGCTTCCCCATGCCATGTCAGTACAGTACTGTTTCTCTCTCCTTTTTTCACTTGTCAGTCTCTCTCTCTCTTTTTCTCCCTCTCTCTCTCTCTCTTTTTCTCTTTCTCTCACTCTTTCTTTCTCTCTCTTTTTCTCTTACTCTCTCTCTCTTTCTCCCTCTTTTTCTCTCTCTCGCTCTTTATTTCTAACCCTCCCTCCCTCTCTATCTCTCTCTCTTTCTCTCCCTCCATCCTCTCTCTATCTTTCTATCTCTCTTCCTTTTTCTCCCTCTCTCTCTCTTTATCTCTCTCTTTTACTTTCTCTCTCCCTCTCTCTCTCTTTCTCTATCTTTCTTTCTTTCTCTCTCTTTTCTATACTTGTGTAACAGTAAGTAACCTAATTTTTTTTCAACAGCATTGCCAACTGAATGGCCCCAGCATCTGCCTGGCCCCAGTGGCCTTCACAAGCCACGGAAGTACAGTAATGTTTCTCTATCCATTTTCCCTTGTCAGTTTCTCCCTCTCACTCTTTCTATTTCTCTCTCTCATTCTCTCTTTCTCCCTCTTTTTCTCTCTCTCGCTCTTTATTTCTAACCCTCCCTCCCTCTCTATCTTTCTCTCTCTCTTCCTCTTTCTCCCTCTCTCTCTCTTTCTCTCTCTCTATTTCTTTTTCTCTCTTTTCTGTACTTGTGTAACAGTAACATCACTTTTTATCAACAACATCGCCAACTGAAGGGGCGCAGCCCCTCCCTGGCCCCTGTGGCCTTCCCATGCAACATAAGTACAGTACTGATTCTCTCTCTTTTTTTCCCTTGTCAGTCTCTCTCTCGACCCCTCTCTATTTTTCTCTCTCTCTCTTTCTGTCTCCTTCTTTCTCTTTCTTTTCTGTAATTGTGTAACAGTACATAACATAATTGTTATTTCAACAGCATGAAGGGCCCCAGCCCCAGCCTGGCCCCAGTGGCCGCCCCATGCCACGGAAGTACAGTACTGTTTCTCTCCTTTTTTCCCTTGTCAGTTTCTCTCTACCGCTCTCTGTTTTTCTTTCTCTCTCCATCTTTCTCTATCTATCTCTCTCTCTTTCTTTCTCTCTCTTTTCTGTACTTGTGTAAAGGTAAGTAACATATTTTTTTTTCAACAGCATCGCCAACTGAAGGGCCCCAACCATTGCATGGCCACAGTGGCCTCCCCATGTCACGTAAGTACAGTACTGTTTCTCTCTCCTTTTTAGTCCTTGTCAGTCGCTCTCTTGACCTCTCTCTTTTTCTCTCTGTCTTTCTTTCTCTCTCTTTTTTTCTCTCTAATTCTCTGTATCTTTCTCTCTCTCTTTTTCTCTCTTTTTCTCTGTATCTTTCTCTCTGTCTCTTTCTATCTTTCTCCCTCACTCTCTTAATCTCTCTCTCTCCTCTCTCTCTCTCTTTGACTCTCTCCCTCTTTCTTCCTCTTTCATTCTCTCTCCCTCTTTCTCTCTCTCTCTCTCCCTCCCTCCCTCTCTCTCTCTCTTTGTCTCTAACTCTTTCTTTCTCAATCTTTTCTGTACTTCTGTAACAGTAAGTAACATAATTTTTTTTCACCTGCATCGCCAATTGAAGGGCCCCAGCCCCTGCCTGGCCCCAGTGGCCTGCCCATGCCACGAAAGAACAGTAATGGTTCTCTATCCTTTTTCCCTTGTCAGTTTCTCCCTCTCACTCTTTCTATTTCTCTCTCTCATTCTCTCACTCTTTCTCTATCTCTTTCTCTCTCTCTTTCTTTCTCTCATGCCACATAATTACAGTACTGTTTCACTCTCCTTTTTTCCCTTGTCAATCTCTCTCTTGACCTCTCTCTATTTCTCTCGTCTCTCTATTTTTCTCTCTTTCTTACTTTCTCTTTTCTGTACTTGTGTAACAGTAAGTAACATAATTTGTATACAACAGCATCGCCAACTGAAGGACCACAGCCCCTACCTGGCACCAGTGGCCTCCCCATGCTACGTAAGTACAGTATTGTTTCTCTCTCCTTTTTTCCCTTGTTAGACTCTTTCTTGACCTATCTCAGTTTCTCTCTCTTTCTCTTTATCTCTCTCTTTCTCTCTCCCTCCCCTCTCTCTCTTTTTTCTCTCTCTCCCCCTCCCTCCCTCTCTCTATTTCTCTCTCTCCCTCCCTGTCTCTCTCTTTCTCTCTCTCCCTCCCTCTCTCTCTCTTTTTCCCCCTCTCTTCACTTTCTCTCTTTCTCTCTTTCTCTCTTTCTCTTTTCTCTCTCCCATTTATCTCTCTCTTTTTTCTTTCATTCTTTCTTTCACTCTTCTATACTTTTGTGTTAGAAAGTAACATGTTTTTTTTTTCAACAGCATCGCCAACTGAAGGGCCCCAGCCCCTGCCTGGGCCCAGTGACCTCCCCATGCCACGTAAATACAGTACTGTTTCTCTCTCCTTTTTCCCTTCAGTCTTTCTTTCGACCTCTCTCTATTTTATCTCTCTCTCTCTCTTTCTCTCTCCCTCTTTCTATTTGTCCCTTTTCATCTTTCTCTCTTTCCCTCTTTCTCTCGCTCTCCTTTTTTCTCTCTCTCCCTCTATCTCTCTCTCTCCCCCTCCCTCTCTCTTTATCTATCTCTCTTTCTTTCTCTCTCTTTCTCTCTCTCTCCCTCTTTCTCTCTCCCTCTCTCTGTCTTTCTCTCTTTTCCTCATCTCTCTCTCTTTCTCTCCCTTTCTCTCTATTTCTCTTTCTCTCTCTCTTTCTCTCACATTCTTTCTTTCTCTTTTATGTACTTGTGTAATAGTAAGAAACATAATTTTTATTCCACAGCATCGCCAACTGAAGGGCCCCAGCCCCTGCCTGGCCCCAATGACCTCCACATGCCACGTAAGTACAGTACTGTTTCTCTCTCCTTTTTTCCCTTGTTTTTCTCTCTCGACCTCTCTCTTTTTCTCTCTCTTTCTCTCTCTCTCTCTTTCTCTCTCTAACTCTTTTTCTCTTTCTCCCTCTTTATTTCTCTCCCTCCCTCTCTCTCTCTTGCTCTCCCTCCCTATCTCTCCCTCTTTTTCTCACCAAACTTCTTTCTTTCTCTCTCTCCCTCTTTCTCTCTCCCTCCCTCTCTCTCCCTCCCTCTCTCTCTCTCTCTTTCTCTCTCTCCCCTCTTTCTCTCTCTCTCTATTTTGTCTCTCTCTTTCTTTCTCTTTTCTGTACTTGTGTGACAGTAAGTAACATTTTTTTTTAAAGCAATGCCAAATGATGGGCCCCAACCCCTGCCTGGCACCAGTGGCCTACCCATGCCAAGTAAGTACAGTACTGTTTCTCTCTCCTTTTTTCCCTTGTCAGACTCTCTCTCGACCTCTCTCTGTTTCTCTCTCTTTCTCTCTCTCTCTTTCTCTCTCCCTCCCTCTCTCTTTTTCTCTCTCCCCTCTTTCTCTCCCTCTCTCTCTCTTCTCTCACTCCCACCCTCTCTCTTTCTCTTTTTCTTTCTATTTTTGTATCTCTCTCTCCCTCTTTCTCCCTCTATCTCTTTCTCTTTCTCTCTTTCTCTCTTTCTCTCTCCCTCTCGCTCTCGCTCTTTCTCTCTTTCCCTCCCTCCCTCCCTCCCTCCCTCCCTCTCTCTTCTCTCTCTCTTTCTTTCTTTTTCTCTCTCTCTTTTTCTCTCTCTTTCTCTCCTCTCCCTCTTTTTCTCTCTCTCCCTCTTTCTTTCTCTCCCTCTCTCTCTCTCTATTTCTCTCACTCCCACACTCTCTCTCTCTCTTTCTCACTCTATTTATGTCTCTCTCTCTCCCTCTTTCTCCCCCTCTCTCTCTTTCTTTCTCTTTCCCTCTCTCTCTTTCTCTCTTTCCCCCTCTCTCTCTTTCTTTTATCTTTATATCTCTCTCTTTCTCTCTCTTTCTCTTCCTCCTTCTCTCTCTCTCCCTCTTTCTTTCTCTTCTCTCCCTTTCTCTCTCTTTCTCTCTCTCTCTTTCTCTCTCTCTCCCTCCTTCTATCTCTCTCTTTCTCTCTCTCTCTTTCTTTCTCTTTCTTTCTCTCTCTCTCCCTCTCTTCACTCTATCTCTATTTGTCAATCTCTTCTTCTTTTTTCTATACTTGTGTGACAGTAAGTAACATATTTTTTTTTTCAACAGCATCGCCAACTGATGGGCCACAGCCCCTGTCTGGCCCCAGTGGCCTTCCCATGCCATGCAAGTACAATACTGTTTCTCTATCCTTTTTTCCCTTGTAAGTTTCTCTCTACCTCTCTCTGTTTCTCTTTCTCTCTCTCTCTTTCTCTCTCTTTCTCTCTCTCTTTCTTTCTCTCTCTTTTCTGTACTTGTGAAAAGGTAAGTAAAATATTTTTTTTCAACAGCATCGCCAACTGAAGGGGCCCCAACCATTGCCTGGCCCCAGTGGCCTCCCCATGTCACGTAAGTACAGTACTGTTTTCTCTCTCCTTTTTACCCTTGTCAGTCGCTCTCTTGACCTCTCTCTATTTCTCTCTGTCTTTCTTTCTCTCTCTCTCTTTTTCTCTGTATCTTTCTCTCTCTCTCTCTTTCTTTCTCATTTACTCTCTTAATCTCTCTCTCTCCTTCTCTCTCTCTCTCTTTCACTCTCTCCATCTTTGTTCCTCTTTCTTTCTCTCTCCTCTCTCTCTCTTTCTCTCTCTCTCTCTCTCCCTCCCTTTCTCTCTCTCTTTGTCTCTTTGTCTCTCCCTCTCTCTTTCTCAATCTTTTCTGTAAGTAACATAATTTTTTTTCAACAGCATCGCCAACTGAAGGGCCCCCGGACCTGCCTGGCCCAAGTGGCCTGCCCATGTCACGAAAGTACAGTACTGTTTCTCTCTAATTTTTTCCCTTGTTAGACTCTCTCTCGACCTCTCTCTATTTTCTCTCTCTCTCCTCTTTTTCTTTCTTTTCCCTATTTCTTACTCAACCTCCCTTTCTATCTCTCTCCGTCTATTTCTCTCTCTCCCTCTTTCCTTCTCTCCCTCCCTATCTTTCTCTCTCTCCCTCCCTACCTCTCTCTGTTTCTCTCTCACTTTCTCTCTCTCTCTCTCTCTCTCTCCCTCTATCTCCCTCTCTCTCTTTATCTCTCTCTCTCTTTCTCTCTCCCACTCTATCTCTTTCTCTCTTTCATTTATCTCTCTATTTATCTCTCTCTCTTTTCTGTACTTGTGTAACAGTAAGTAACATAATTTTTTTTTCAACAGCACCACCATCTGAAAGGCCCCAGCCCCTCAATTGCCCCGTGCCCTCCACATGCCACGTAATTACAGTACTGTTTCACTCTCCTTTTTTCCCTTGTCAATCTCTCTCGATCTCTCTCTTTTTCTCTCTCTCTCTCTATTTTTTCTCTCTTTCTTCTTTCTCTTTTCAGTACTTGTGTAACAGTAAGTAACATAATTTGTATACAACAGCATCATCAACTGAAGGGACCCAGCCCCTGCCTGGCACCAGTGGCCTCCCCATGCTACGTAAGCACAGTACTGTTTATTTCTCCTTTTTACCCTTGTCAGACTCTCTCCCTCCCTCTCTCTCTCTCTCTTTCTCTCTCTCCCCTCCCTCTCTCTCTCTTTTTAACTCTCTCTCTCTTTCACTTTCTCTCTTTCTCTTTCTCTCTCTCTTTTTTGTTTCTCTCTTTCTTTCTCTCTTCTGTACTTGTGTGACCTCCCCATGCCAAGTAAATACAGTACTGTTTCTCTCTCTCCTTTTTCCCTTGTCAGTCTCTCTCTCGACCTCTCTCTATTTTTTCTCTCTCTCTCTTTCTCTCTCCCTCTTTCTATTTCTCTCTTTTCGTCTTTCTCTCTTTCCCTCTTTCTCTCTCTCTCCTTTTTTCTCTCTCTCTCCCTCTATCTCTCTCTCTCTCTCTCTCCCCCTCCCTCTCTTTTTTTCTTTCTCTCTTTCTTTATCTCTCTTCTCTCTCTCTCTCCCTCTTTCTCTCTCTCTCTCTTTCTCTCTCCCTCTCTCTGTCTTTCTCTCTTTCCCTCATCTCTCTCTTTCTCTCCCCTTTCTCTCTATTTCTCTCTCTCTCTCTCTTTCTCTCACATTCTTTCTTTCTCTTTTATGTACTTGTGTAACAGTAAGAAACATAATTTTTATTCAACAGCATCGCCAACTGAAGGGCCCCCAGCCCCTGCCTGGCCCAGTGGCCTCCACATGCCAATTAAGTACAGTACTGTTTCTCTCTCCTTTTTTCCCTTGTTTTTCTCTCTCTCGACCTCCATCTGTTTCTCTCTTTCTCTCTCTCTCTCTACCTCTTTTTCTCTCTTTCCCTCTTTATCTCTCTCCCATTCTCTCTCTCTTTCTCTCCCTCCCTCCCTCCTTCCTTCTCTCTCCCTCTTTTTCTCTCCCTCCCTCTTTCTTTCTATCTCTCCCTCTCTCTCTCTTTCTCTCTCTCCGTCCCTCTCTCTCCCTCCCTCTCTCTCTCTTTCTCTCTCTTCCCTCTTTCTCTCTCTCTCTATTTTGTCTCTCTCTTTCTTTCTCTATTCTGTACTTGTGTGACAGTAAGTAACATTTTTTTCAACAGCACCGCCAAATGATGGGCCCCAGCCCCTGCCTGGCCCCAGTGGCCTACCCATGCCAAGTAAGTACAGTACTGTTTTCTCTCTCCATTTTTCCCTTGTCAGTCTCTCTCTCAAGACCTCTCTCTATTTTTCTCTCTCTTTCTCCCTCTCTCTCTCTTTCTCTCTCCCTCTTTCTTTCTCTCTTTCTCTCCCTCATTCTCACTCTCCCTTTCTCTCTCTCTCGTCCTTTCTCTCTCTCCATCTTCCTCTCTCTCTCCCTCTCTTTCTTCTTCTCTCTCTCTCTTTATCTCTCTCCCTCTTTCTCTCTCTCTTTTTGTCTCTCTCTTTCTTTCTCTTTTCTGTACTTGTGTGACAGTAAGTAACATTTTTTTTCAATTGCATCACCAAATGATGGGCCCCTGCCTGGCCCCAGTGGCCTACCCATGCCAAGTAAGTACAGTACTGTTTCTCTCTCCTTTTTTCCCTTGTCAGTCTCTCTCTCGAGACCTCTCTCTATTTTTCTCTCTCTTTCTCCCTCTCTCTCTCTCTCTTTCTCTCTCCCTCTTTCTTTCTCTCTTTCTCTCCCTCTCTCTCATTCTCTCTCTCCCTCTTTCTCTCTCTCTCCCTTTCTCTCTCTCCCTCTTCCTCTCTCTCTCTCCCTCTCTTTCTCCTTCTCTCTCTCTCTCTTTATCTCTCTCCCTCTTTCTCTCTCTCTTTTTGTCTCTCTCTTCTTTCTCTTTTCTGTACTTGTGTGACAGTAAGTAACATAATTTTTTTTCAACAGCAATGACAACTGAAGGGCCCCTGCCCCTGCCTGGCCCCAGTGGCCTCCCCATGCCGCATAAGTTCAATACTTTCTCTCTTTTTTTTCCATTGTCAGTCCTCTCTCTCTCTCCCTCACTCCCTCTCTTTCTTTCTCTGTCTCTCCCACTTACTCTCTTTTTTTCTCTTTCTTTTTTTTCTCTTTTCTGTACTTTTGTAATAGTAAGTTGCATATTTTTTTTCAACAGCATCACCAACTGAAGGGCCCCAGCCCTTTGAAGGTTTTAAAAGGCAGCTTGCCACCCTGAGTAAGCACCATGCACTACTGTACTGTACATTGTCTTCTACTGTATTGCTCTCCTTTTTACAGTGTCTCTCTCTTCCCTCCTGTTCTCCAAAGACCCATCTCCAACCTCTTCTCCTTACACACTAATTTTTTCTGTACTTGTGTAACAGGAACATTGTTTTTTTTTCCCACAGTGCAGGAAAATGGAAGGCCCCAGCCCCTGCCCTGCACCACCCAGGAGCCTGAACCAAGACCAAGCAGCCCTCACAGCCGTGTAAGTACTGTACCCTACACAACTGTACATTGTCTTCTACTGTACTGTATCTCTCTCCTTTATTTTCATTTTCACAGTGTCTCTTTCTCTCTCTCTTCTGTACTACAAAAATGCATCTCCAACCTCTTTTCCTTACACACTTTGTGTTTTTATTTTTTAGAAAGTACATCACTCTAAAAGTGCCCATCCACTTAAAGATATGAAAACCACTGCATGATTATGACATTGTAATTGTGCAGTCGTTTGTCAGTATGTGATGAGCCAACTCTGAACAAGCAGTTGTTCAGTGCAGGGTCATCAATCATCTGCAAACATGATTTGCACATACAGTAATAGTCATTAAATTGTGGGAAGTTACTGTACTGTATCTACTCCACACCTAAAGTAACCCTCTGTCTGCCAGCCTGAAGCTTCAGTCAGTGTAATGACCTTTGGTGTAGCAATATTTAGACTGTACAGTACTTTTCCTGCATTGTATTTTAGTGTACAGTACTTTAGCCATTTTATTGTTTTGTTCGTTTATGTACAGTAGTTTGTTAGGAGCTAGCCAAACCATGTACAGTAGCACCATACCATATAAAGGTGAATACAGCACTGTTAATGTGAATATTTTTTTTTCCAATACAGTCTTCCATCAGGGACGACCCAAAGTGAGGCAGGGACCCCCACCCACCACCACGCCTGACTCGATGTACAGTAGAGTGCAGTATTTATAGTAGTGTCAAGATTGTACATTATTGCAGATTAGTGTTGTAATACTGTACCCTTTTTTTCTCCACACAGAACAAATACTGTTATTACTTGGATTATATAGAAACATGGCCCACTGGATTTATTTTTTAATTTTTTGGTACTTTATTTTTATTTATTTTTGATTTTTATTAAAATTTTGATTTTTATACAGTACAACGTGTTCTGTCTTTTCTTGGTTCTGTGCACACAGTACAGTATACTGTATTTAAATGTATTGATACTGTAGCAACAATATGGTAAGAAAATACAGTACAGTAAGTCACACATACAGTACTTTTATTAATTGCACACCACTCTTAGGGGTTGATTTAATAAAGTTTGGAGAGAGATAAAATTGGAGAAAAAGTCAATACAGTAGCACCAACCAATTAGCTACTAACTGTAATTTTTCAAACACAGCCTGTAAAGTGACAGTTAGGATCTGATTGGTTGGTGCTATTTAGCTACAATTTTATCGCTGTCTAAGCCACAGGAAAATTTATTAATAAAAATTTAAACTGTACATTATACAGTACTGCAGGATTTCCCAACCATGGTCCTCAAGGCACACTAACAGTCCATATTTTAAGAATAGCCATACTTGAGCACAGGTGACTTAATTAGTACCTCACTTACTTTGATTGAACCATCTGTGCTTAAGCATGGATATCACTAATACCAGGACTGTTGGTGTGCCTTGAGGACCGAGGTTGGGACTCAGTGCAGTACTGTACTCCACATACATTACTCAGGGCTGCAACTAGGGAGGGGGGCTAGAGGTGCACAAGCACTGGGGGCCAGAATGGAGGGGGTGAAAAAGGGATGACTCACAGTGGCTTGGGGGCTGGAGAGTCAGAAAACAGCCATCCAAAAATGGCCACCATCAAGGAGGAGACAGATGCTAGATGTCCTTACTGGACCTCTAGTGTCTGTTAGGCCAGCGCAATTGCAGAGAGAAGATGCTGAAAGCTGCATCTTCTCCCATGAAACCCCCTGGCAATGACCATGAAACCCCCAGGCAATGAGCATGAAAGCCCCTGGCAATAAGCATGAAACCCCCGACAATGAGCAGGTAATTTTAAAGTAATTAGAAGTCTTACTGTGGGACATACAATGGTGTTGGGCAAATATGTAAGTGGCACTTGATAATAGGCATTACAGTGTGTGGCATAATGTGTAATGGGCATTATTGTGTGTGAAATAATGTAAGTCCAGGGACGTTTGACTAGTGCACTGCCTTATGGAGGAGCAAGGACAAAATCCAGGTACAGGAAGGGAGGGGGCTCAAAATTGCTAACTTGCACCGGGTGACAGATATCCTAGTTTCGGCCCTGCATTACTTTTTTTTTTAGTCTTTATTCAACAACTGTATTACACTATGACATTATTAGTGCATTTCTAAGAGTGGTGTGGTGCCTGCTGCCATGCAGGTGTACTTCCATAGCATGCGTCTCACCATCAGCTTGTATGTTGCTCATATGGCCCTGGAGTTCCAAGCTGGACACGAACATGACTACTGTACAGTACAGTAAATAAAAGGAAGGAGATGACATGAGAACAGTCCTTCCTCAATGCCCACCAATACGCCCTACTGGACCGAGGACTACACAAAAAGATTTGGCTTTTAAGTTAAAATCATTACTTGCACTTTTGGCCTCAGATCCAAAGTTTCACCAATACCAGGTGCAGACTCTACCTCACACCAGAGTGCAAGGTCCACTGTACACCCTGAAGAAAGGAGGATAGGCAGAGATGAACAGACAGTAAAAGACAGACAAACAGGTTCTCACTGGTGATGCTCTTGTTCTTCATCCTGCTTGATCCCACACACCCTGTCCTGTAGGAGAGAGAATACACCTTGCAGGGCCCTGTCCTGCTCTAACAGTGTCACTCTAATCCACTTATCCACATTAATATCTGCCCTAAATAACCAGCCTAACAAATGTATTACTAACAAATTTGTATTAAAATTAAACTTTGTGGTGAAAAAAGCAGTGCCCCTAGGCCCACAGCCCATATAACGATTAAAAAACAAAAACATGAAACAAGATGGAATTTGGGTGCCCCAGATGGAGGTGAACACCACCTGTCATTTTGAGGTCAAAAGTGAAAATAACTCCAAAAGCCCCCTACTGTAACAGTGGGTGGCCCTGGTTTTCCCAAAGAACAAACAGGCAGTGAGCTAGAAGAATCAGAAGATTCATCTGAATGCGATAACGGAGCACTAACACTAGCAAAAATGCTTTTCTCACCTGATCCTGATGTCGAAGGGACCGCCGCTCCAACCATAGATGTACAGTAGAAGCCTGTCTCTCAAAGCACGGTGCACCCACTACTGTACAGTACTGTATGTCTGCAACTATGAATGTGAATGTTGAAGCAGCCACTACTACTGTACTATATATGAACCAAAGGAACCTGAAAACTGGCAACTGCAGCACAATCTGTGACAATGCCATTGCAGATGGCTGTGATGGCAATGCGTGCCTTTCGAACAGGGGGCAATGTACAGTAAAGTAGGTGTACTGTAGGAGCCAGTGGAAGGGGTGGTTGAACCATTAGCTGCGGGCTTGCACACTGACTAGGCACATACTGTACAGTGATAGATAAATAAACAAGTCGGACGCTCTCCAATAAGTTACAATCAATGGCCCTGATTCAGAGCCGTTCGTTAACAGCAGTACGCTCAATGCGTTCCGATGTTGAGTAACCGCGCATGCGTCGGTGTAACACTGCGCATGTGCGTACGGCAGATTGTGAGCTTTTTTTGTCTCGTTCGTCAAATAGCGTACAGGAAGTGACATGTCAAATGTGATTGACAGAACAGGGCGTTTTTGGGCGTTGACGGGGGTGGAGATGGAAAAACGCAGGCGTGGCAAGGTGTTTTTGGGGCGTACATACATTATCAGATGCGAACGTCAAATGTGTTCGTACCAACTCATACGTCCCTTCAAAATGCTCGCACAGCTTAGGGTCTGGATTACTCGACCACATTGGCGATGGCCTTCTCCTCCGTCCCGGCACTCCACGATGTTGCATCGATTAATCACGGCATGTCAGAAAATCAATTAGTGTTGTATTGAAAACCGGCTTGGTATGTGTTTTGAAATCAGTTTTTTGGGTTAGCACAAAACCGTACGCAGGTGGAAATCATAGCTGCTAATGTCAGGATTACACAATCAATTTGCGTACATTTGTGGGGGTTTATTTTTGGGTTCATATTTGGTTTTTGGCCTATTGTAACAATAATGACATCATGTTTGTGTGTTTTTGGCCATTTTGCTTTTGCCTGGTGAATTTGCATCCTTATGTAAATTTTAAAACGTTCCTTAAAGAGCCCTTTTTTTTTCTCATGTAAAATGTTGGTGTTGCACGTTTTTGCCTTGTGGGCCAGGATTAAATGTAAACCATTTCTACAAAAATGTCAGAATACAAAGTCGTACATTCTTGGCAAATTTATTGCTAAAAAAAAACAATTTCATGCACATTTTTTACACAAACATTTTTTGCAGAGTTAATTGCAAAATGTTAATAATTGTGCAAACATAAAAGTTATGGAAATGTAAAGCTAAAAATTAAAAACAATTCACAAGAAAGGAGAGGGAAGTTTTGGCCAGAAAGGAATATGGGGCAAGCACAGAAGGAGTGTGGGAGAAGTAGCCAGTGCTGTCAACGTTTTTTCCCCCTGGGAGCCAGACCGGGTCCGGGATGTCATCGGGCTGGCCTGTCCAGAGGCAGATGTTGTGGCCTCTGGACTAGGCACAGGGCTAGGCACATTTGGAGGATTGTCTGATGTTGTGCCAGAGGTGGAGGATCCTGATGTTCCGGCAGGAAGAGAGGTTGGCTCCACCATGTGCTGGCGAACGAGCTGCTCCAGGGCATTGGCGATGCGGATGTTGGCCCTGGTATTTTCTGCCAGGGCCTGACCAATGGTCACGTTGGCTGCAGCATTTTGCTCCAGGGCCTCAGCCACCCGTACCAGACTGGCGTCCATCCTCTGCAGAATCTCCGTATGGAAATCCGATTTAAAATTGAGTTCTGTGAGGAGGGACACTGCCTGCGAGGGGGATTGCCCAGGACTGGCTTCTGCAGGGTCCTCAGCCGGATGTACTGGTTCCTCCCCTGCAGAGCCTGCAGAAATTCTGCGGCCAAGGCTCCCCTCTGGAGCAGACTCATCCGCCTGTGTCTCTGTTGGAAAAATGAGAAAAGAGTCACATTAGAATCTACATATTGGCACATTAACATTTCAGAGTTGGTGACATCACAATATTTACCTTGGACAACATGAGGAGCCGCAAAGTCTGGCATGTCCGTATCCATGTTGGACACGCCAAACACCTCCACAGCCTGCACACACCCCTGTGCCAGCTCTTCTAAATCATTCAACTCCAATGACACAGGGGTGGGACCCCCACCTGTCCCCCTTGCATGCCTAGCCCTGTCAGCCATTTTTTGTTTCAGGCGATATTTGAAGTCTTGCCATCTGTGGGTGAAAAAGTAGCCATTATTCATGCATTCTTTCCCCCAGTTTTTTTGGGTGGTCAAGTTTTTACTTACCCCTGTTTGATATCCCGGGCTAGACGGACAAAATCACCCACCCTATTGACCGCAACGGCTACCTCCTCCCACATTCTCCACTTCTGGCTTGCACTCATATTCCTGTCTGCCTGTGGCAGGATGTCCACACACTTCTGAACCAAAACCTCCATCTCCTTTCTTGTGAATTGTGGCTGCCTTTTCTTTTTGCCAGCTTTGGCCGGAATACTGGGCCCAGCAGCCTCTTCCATGTCATCCTCCTCACCTATTTGTTTAAATGTTGAGAATTGTAAACTTCACAACTTGCACTATATTATGTTTCAAATTAATCATTGTTTCCAAATGCCTGAAATACTTACCGCCAGACTGTTGCCCATTGTTTCCCTGGTCTGTAGCCATGTCTTAGCTCAAAACAAGAAATACACCAGAACTTTTTGGTTGGCTCGTGACGTATTATACATGCGTCCTTATTTTTCATCCGCATCATTGATTGTGCGTTCCTATGATCCCTCCTTAATTTGTGTGGGAAACTAAACACTATTTATGGCTTGGGGCGTCTCGAGTCGAGGTGGCGTTTGTTGATTGTTGGAGGTTACGTTGGTCGGAGTTGATTGTTGGTGGGTTTTGGAGTTGGCGTTGGTGGGAGTTGTTTTTGTTTGCTAAATTTGTTTAATTTTTTTCAGTTCGCATTTTTTCTGGTGGTTTTGTTTTTGGCGTTTCTTTATTTGGTAAGTTTTGGGCAGTCTAACTTTTGTTCAATTTGTGTCTCCTTCTTTTCCTGAATTTTTGAACGTTAATTTTTTGAAATTTCATCATTGTTAGGTTTTTTTTTGGCTCTGCCCCAATGACCTTTTGATCCGGAAACTTATATATTATCTATTGGTAAGTTTATTTTTTCACTTGGTTATTAAATGTTCATGTTTGTATTTAAGCAACTTTGTTTGACCTTACACTTGTAACCTTTGTTTTTATTAGTCAGAAATGTTTCAAATATTTCGTGTTTTTCTATCTGCGTATTTTTGTACTTGTATTTGCGAACTAATTAGCGCATTTTTAATTGTTTCTATTGTGACTTGTATTTGCGAACTAATTAGCGCATTTTTAATTGTTTCTATTGTGACTGGTATTTGCGAACTAATTAGCGCATTTTTAATTGTTTCTATTGTGACTGGTATTTGCAAACTAATTAGTGCATTTTTAATTGTTTCTATTGTGACTTGTATTTGCGAAATAATTAGCACATTTTAAATTGTTTCTATTGTGACTGGTATTTGTAAACTAATTAGCGCATTTTTAATTGTTTCTATTGTGACTTGTATTTGCGAACTAATTAGCGCATTTTTAATTGTTTCTATTGTGACTTGTATTTGCGAACTAATTAGCGCATTTTTAACTGCTTATTTAGACCCGTTAAATTGGTTGTGTTTTCCCTTTAGCATTTGTGGATTACATTTGGCCCCAATTTGAGGTAGTCTGCGCAATGTCATTTTGCTCTTTGGGCAAATGTGTGTTTCTCCCCTTTTATGTTTTGTCTTGCACCCAATATTGAAACAGAAATGCCCAGCATAAATTGTTGTATTTTTATATTGTGATTATTTACAGTTTGCCCGTATCATGACAATACCCCGGCATGTAAGCATCAATGGATTGTATCATCAAGCTAAGTAAAAATCTATTTATTTTGGGGGTAAAAAAGCCTTACATTCAAATCTTGCCATTTCAGGTTGATCTGGGTTGGATTGTTCTGGCCATGCTCCCGGAAGCAGACCAACCTCAATCTCGTACCAGGCATAGGCATCGTAGGCATGCAAGGCCCCAGATATTTCGAACACATGTCACCCTTTTTGGAATGCCCAATGATGAGGTTTTAAGATGCTACCGTCTTCCTCCCAAAATCATCATAGACACTCTCTCATTAATAGAGAGTGATCTTGAGCAGCAAATTGACAGTCCTACAGCAATACCACCACTTACGCAATTTATGGCGGTGTTACATTTCTGTGCCTCAGGATCGTTTCAAACAACGGTGGGAATAGTGGCGGGCATCTCACAATCCTCCTTTTTCCCGGATCCTGAGGGCAGTGATGGAGGCACTTTTCAAGCACCTCCATCATTTTATTCAAATGCCTTTGGATATGGGTGCCCTTAGTGTGGCCAAGGCCAATTTTTACCAAATAGCTGGCTTCCCACACATCATAGGGGTTGTGGATGGTACTCACATACCACTTCAGCCTCCAGCACGGCTGGAGGCATATTTCGCAACCGTAAACACTATCACTCCCTGAATGTAATGGTGTTATGTGATGCCTCCCTCCAGATCCTGTCCCTGAATGCAAAATTACCAGGAAGTGCACATGACTCATTCGTCATCCGGCAATCAGGGATATGGCACAAATTAACCAACCTACAAGCTGGTGATGCGTGGCTTCTGGGTAAGTGGAGACCTTTAGTACATAACAATGTTAAGCTTGATACACAGTGATCCTGATGTTGTCACTTCTTTTTCACAGGAAACAGTGGCTACCCTTGCACGCCCTGGCTGCTCACTCCTTATTTGGCTCCAACACCAGGGCCACAAAGTAATTTTAATGCCGCACTTACAGCCACCAGGCAAGTGGTGGAGCGCTGTATCAGCCTTTTAAAAGGCCGATTCAGATGCCTCCACCGCTCTGGTGGCGAACTCATGTATTTGCCGGATATGGTTTCGAAAATTGTGGTCCTGTGTGGGATATTTCACAACATCACCATAAGGAGTGGTGTCCCAATGCAGCCAGAGGATGCCTTACCTGAGGATGGCCCCCCCGAGGTTGGTCGGAGGTCAGTATGTGGGGGGGCCATACGCGATGATGTGGTGGCCAGATATTTCAGGTAATTATTGGCAACACAACAGTGTTTAGACACAATGTGGTATGGATTGTTTGAGAACATCTAATTATTTTGTTTTTTTTTCTCCATCTTCTATTTGTTTTCATAATCTTTGGGAATCCAACGATGACTACTTCCTGCTACCCTAAAAAACCTTCATGTGGAAACTTTAGGAATATATTATGTAACCCATATTGCAACGCCACATTTGTGGAATCATGTTGGCATGGTCCTTCGTCAACCAGTTCTTGATTTTTTGTTTGATTTTTAAAAGTTTGTTGTATGTGTTGTATTTATGATTATCACTGTGTGTTTTGTTTGTGAGTGATTTTAGTTATGTTGTGAATAAATGTCTTGAGAGTGTAATTTTGTACCTTTTTTTGCCCAATACAAGCAAGTGTAACCAGATTCACACACGTTACATTTGCCTAAGGGGTAAGCCTGTAATGACGCAAGTTGAGCTAAAATGTAAGATTTTTTCTGGGTCCAAACCAACACCCAAAGGAATCCTGTACAATCAGTTGGCTTCGTAATATCGGCCTAAGCAGCTTGCCTCCCAAATAGGAACATGTAAAATGTAGTAATATATAATTTGTACAACACCAAAAAAGGCCAATCAGATTGTTACTGTTAGGTGTTTCTTGTGCCTGTTTTCCAAAAAAATACAACACACAATCTTAGTGACAATAATTGCAAATCCTTGCTGGAAGAGTCTACTTATGTCAGTGTAAACAATCTCTGATTTGGAAACAAGGAATGAGACAGAACGTTAAGTTTAAAATATTAATTTATTTAATTTTTGTAAAATAAAAAACTAAAACTGGTTCCTAAGGAGGACCGACATATGGTCAAGGACCACCAGCAGCCCGATGATGTGTTCCCGCATACGCCCCACACATCCGGCTAATTCAGCCATACGCCTCTGGTCCTCTGTGGGTTAGAAAAGTGTGGGGATTAATACATCAATAATGAAACCACATTAAAAAACAAGCCAAACCAAGCTACCCAAAAATGTCAATATTGTGGCCAAAGCAGAATTACAACGAAAAAACCAAGCCCCCCAAAATGGTCTACCCCAAAATTACAAGTCAAAAAATCAGATTCAGACAGGTGTGATATGTGTATGGTGAAATCAGCAGTAACAGGTAAAGACAAACCGAAAACTTCAAAAAATTCGGCATAAAAACACAAAAAAAGGGACCGACACATGATTACATACAAACAGTTTTTGCCCAAAAAAAAACAAAAAAAACCCCATACTGTTCAAAATAACGGCCGCTCCAGAAGCCACTCCCTCGTCCTCCTCGGAGGTGCCTCCATTCCCCAAAGAGCTTGGCGGGGTGATTTGGGATTCAGGGGAGGGGGTAGTTAGAAGAGGGGTGGTTGGAGGAGAGGGGGAATTGGGATGGAGGGGAAGGAGCCCCGAAATATCCTCCACAGGGTCTGGGCAGGCTGGGGAGGAGGGGGAAATAGGGGAATTTGGGGGTGTGGAGGGTTGGCTTGGGGTTGGGGAGAGTGGGCGAGAGCGCCATCTTGGATGGCGATGACGCCGTAGTCTTCGCTGTGACCCTAAAAGATGTGAAACAAATTGTGGTAGTTTCAACCAAAACCGAGTAAAACACTAATTTATGACAACACAAATCTGAAAACATGGCCATGCAGATATGAGTACAATGAATAAATAGGCCATACATGAAAACATGGCCATGCAGATATGAGTACAATGAATAAATAGGACATACATGAAAACATGCAAACGCAGTTAGGGCCACAAAGATAAACATGAAAACCACAGACCCAAAAACTTACTTTCCATGATCTGCATGCGAAAGCATGCCAGCAAGCGGGGCGTCCGCCGTTGCAGGTCCGACCACCTGCGCTCCAGCTGGCCGATCTGGCAGCATGAGCCAAAGGAATGCAGGCGGCCACGTACCTCTGCATATGCGGAACGCTTCTCGCGATTTGTGATGGGTGGAGGCTGGCTGGTGATCCGCCTATCCATCACCTCGGTTAACACCAGCAGCTCGCGCCTGGTGAATGCCGAGGCTCTCATGATGGCAATGGTGTATTTGTTAAAAATCATTTTTAATAAAGACCCGAAAATAAATTTGATTAGCTAATGTATTTGGGTAATTAACAGGACCAATTCTATTGGTTAGTGTATGAGTCATGTGATCGACAGGGCCAGAAATCTCTTGAGAGTTATGATAGGCTTGATGCAGTGACATGCGTAAGCAAATTTAAATAAAGAAATGAACCCAGGAAAATATGCGTCGTTAAAAACAAATAAAACAATTGTTTAATTGGCTCTAACATGTATTTTGACAAAGAAAAGCGAATGTTTAAGCCGTACGTATTCTGCGGATAAACACAAACACGGACAAGATTAAAGTTTATTGCATTGTCAAAAAAAAATAAATAAACCAATTAAGCTAATTGATATATTGATTGGCATGATACGATTGAGGGAGGTAGGCAGAATCTGACAATCAGGTAATCGGAATCTGACAGTCCCACTTCCGGTTTGTACTTGTGTGTGCGTTCCCTTCAAGCCACTTTGGGGATGTACGCTCGCTATTTGGCACGCTCGTTAGTTAGAGGAGGGGTCGGTAGAGTTTGGGGTGGATGTTTAGCTGCGTTCGAAAATACGAGCGAGTGTTTGAATTTACATATTTTTACGCACGCCGAACGTACGAACGTCCACTTACGTCCGGGTCTGAATGAGGGCCAAAGTCTCTTAGTTACTGTCCCATGTGGAACGTCTTGTTCGTTCATAAGTAAAAATTCCAATTGTCATCCATCGATGTAAGTAAAAGGAATGTGTATTCAAACATAAGGCTCACAGGAACTGCACATAAAACAGAAGAAAACAAAAGAACAAAATATATAGTGAAGTACAGTAAATGTAAATATGTTAAAATAATAATCGCCACGATTAGTGGAAATGCAAATGCGTACCAGAGTTAAAGGTGTAATCAGTACACCAGCATGCGTGTGATATAACAGATTTAAATCCGGACTAAAAACCTGTTCCAGCACAAGCAGGTGCAGATACTCCTCCAAGATGTTCCCCTCTGTTATAGCTGCTCCCTCCTTTCACCAACGTGTTTCGACCACCAGGGTCTTTTTCAAGGTGTATAAACTAGAGTGAACACTGTTCTTATATACCCCCTCCCTTCCTGTCATTGGTTAATCAGTGGGGAGGTAAGATATCCTAATTTTTCCAAATATTCGTTAAACCATACAATCAATAAATAAACACAACCATAATAAACAAGATCCTTTCTGATTACAGAAACTTATTGGAGAGTGCCCGACTTGTTGTTTATTTATCCAGCTTAGTTCATTTTTGGAGAAAGTGACCTCCATATTTTGAGTCAAGTGGCTGCACTCCCAATCTTGGAGCGCAAATCATATTTGTTTGTTTACATACTGTACAGTATTGAACCTGCTGTGCATAAGGGTTAAATAATGTAGGGGCAGTGACATAATGCTGTGAGATTTGTCCTGGGCCATGAGGAAAGGAGGGTGCACAAAACTGCTGATTAATCCCCACTAATTGTGGTTGCAATGACCGTTATTGGTCTCGCGGCTTTGACCAGGTGGCGGGGAGGGGGCATGGCTGGGTAATAGGGTTAAATACTGTATGAACAGAGGTGTGTGACAGCAGAAACATGAGTACAGGGGGAAGGGGAAGAGAGAAATTAATGAAATTAAAGAATGAAAGGAAAAGAGGAAAAGTATGAAGTACAGTACTGTTCAGGAAATAAGGTAAGGGAAAGGTATTGTAAATAAAGAGCTTATAAATGAAATTAGGAGAATACTGTATATACTGTAGGGGCAGAAAGCAAAACCACAATACTGTACATACAGTATAGTATGGACACAGTGTACAGTACTTAGCAGTCTGGATCACAAACTGAAAAGAGGAAGTTAAACCCCTCCTCCACATTACTAAATATATAACATACAGTACAAGTATAAGCTACATAGCAGTTGCTTGACCGTTTCTTTTGATGACAACTGGTAAGTCTCTATACAGATGATCAATATAATTGTTACACTGGGGACTTGTCAATACTGTTTTCCAAAACTTCATAATCCCATCCAAAAGTTCCTGTTTAGTTGTTGGTTTCACATCAGACCTGATGAACCTCTTCAACTGGGCCCAGACCAATTCAATGGGATTCATGTCCGGTGACCTACAGGAAAGTAAGAAACATAAAAATATTCAGTCACAGTACTGTACTTTAATAAAAAGTGTAATAGAATAATTACTGCATGGTACTGTACATACTTTATTGTACAATAAACAGTTAATACAGTACTATAGGACAATACTCACTCTGGTGGTATGCATTGCCAATTTAAGCCTCTCTCTTCTATGAATTTCGCTGAAGCCAAATGTTTTGGATCATTATCCTGGAATAATCGATGTCCTGATGGAAAGCATTTTCTCACAAATGGCACCATACAGCAATCTACTATTAGTTCTTGGAAGTAGGTCTTATCCATGATGCCTAAAGAGATGAGAAATATTAGTCAGTAACAAGCGTACACTGTACATGACTGTAAATAATTTTTACAACAAACATTACTGTACTGTACCTTAAAAAATTAAGTTCGGTCCTGCACCCCAACGAGATATACCTCCCCATACATGGACCTTTAATGGATGCTTCGGATGTGGTTTAAGTGAGAGATGTGCACAGTTCCAGAAGGACAGTCTTGAGAACCTCTCGAGAGAAACTGAAGTTTGATCAGTGAAAATGATGTCATTAAAATTCTCTCCACTCTCTATCCACCATCATGCTTGTTCAACTCTCTTTTGTTTATTAATATCCCTTATCATGGGATTTATCCTGTGGAATAAAAACAAGTTTTAGTTTACAGTCATGTAAAATCAGTGCATTATTAAGGACAGTGTACTGAATAAAATAGTGCACTGTAGAGTGCATTTCTGCATTTTTGTACACTATAGTATTTTATGTACAGTACCTTGTAGGGCCAAAAGTCCATCCCAGTTCCTTACGCATCCATTTGATGCTGGAACAGGAGATGTCCAGGTCATATTCTGCTTTTAGAATACATTTTATTTGTAAAGCTGTACGCTCATCATCCTCACAAGTTAATTTGTGCACAATCTTTTTGACGTTCCTATGGTAGAACACATACAGAGCATATGCAAATTATTGGACAGTTACTGTTGAAATTGGAACACAATACAGTAGCATGCTAGCAACATACAGTATAGAGAAAAAAAAGGTTGCTGAAAAGTACCAACCATGTGCATTTAGAAGGAAATCTATATTTGGTCCGCGTTCTCTCAAATGCATGACAGCGCACAGTCTTTTTCAGCCAGGTCTGGATCTGTTGTGTTGTTTTGTGTTCTTTTTTCATGTTTGCCATTATCTTGCTGATGGCTTTGCAGATTTTTGTTGTCATGTTTTATGACAAAAACTGTGGAGAGAACAAGAGAAATACAGTACTGTTACTGAGTGCATAGACTGAGTACAGTATACAGTACATAATTTAATGTTCAGTATCTTAAAAAATCTATTATACTGTATAACACAGTACTGTACAGTATATTAGAACACAAGGGGGTTTACATTCTTACATCAGCTGTAACATACCGTACTGTACTTTTTTTTAAAGCAAATATACTTTATATAGTAGTACTGTACAGTACTGTATGTTGAGAAGTACAATGTACTGTACAGAGTACAGTAAACCTGGATACACAAATATGCACCTAGGGCCGGGGACATTGTAGCAGCACATGTGTTAATGAGTTAATGGGTCAGTATGAAATAGCAATATTGTGACTCACAAGATGGGGGGCTATGGAGTGTTCATCGGTATGCAGGGTATGTGAAATGTGGCCTGCTACTGTAGATAGTAAAGAGAGTGGTCTATTTACTAAGCAGTGTTAGGAGACATTGAAAAGTGATAAGGTACCAACCAATCAGCTCCCAACTGTCATTTTTCAAACACAACCTTGAAAAATGACAATTCGGAGGTGATTATTTGGTACAGTACCTTCTCTTTTCACTGTCTCAGAACACTGCTTTGTGTACAGTACATATATATATATATATATACAGTATATATATATATATATATATATATATACATATATACAGTATATATATATGTATATATATATATACATATATACAGTATATATATATATATATATATATATATACACAGTATATAAATATATATATACAGTATATATATATATATATATATATATATATATATATGTAAGGAATATAGTTTCATGCGCACAAAGTCCAGTGTATCCAATGATAATATCAGTCCCAAAAGAAATTGTCTTTTTTGTATTCAGTGCAGCTCCATCCCAAAAGTCCGTAACCACAGGCACAAATGGGGTTTTATGCAAAAGAGAAAGGGAGGGCGCACATATCAGTAAACTGGTAACACTTTAATCAAAAAAGAAGCATAGTAACAGCATGTCACTCAGCCTCCTCAATCCGCCTTTGTCTCCACGACATCTAGCGTCTATCACGGGGCTGGTCAGTACATCCACGCCGTGCTGCCACACGGATATCAGGCAGGGAAATCCTCACTGGGTCCAGCGTTTGACGTCACCACGTCCTCCGTAAAGCAAGCCACGCCCTTATATATACAGTACTATAGATATACGTACAGTATATAAACCAGGCATTTTGTATGGACCAGGCTAAAAAGTATTACACCTAAATTTCCTCACATTTACAACAGTAGATACTGTAATGTGAAATGTGGCCTGCTGGATGGAAACTAAGGAGCATACAGTACAGAATGTATCAAAGCTTGATGTGCGATAAAATAGTGAGATACAGTATATACAGTCTAACCAGCTTGTAAATTAAATTTTGCAGGCTGCATTTAATAAATTATAATTTTGAGCCAATTAGTGATATATATTTCCCAATTTTATCTCACATCAAGCTATGATACATATGCCCCTTAATACGCAAATCAGCGTCTATGAAGGAGACAAACAGGACATTAAACAGCACTTTTGTTACTGAAACTAAGATGGCCGCTGAGCAAAAACAAGATGGCCGCGAGGACAAGACGGTCACTCGTGGGAGACTAAAAGGGGCAGCGGGCGGCTAGGAATTGATCAGCAGTATATGGTGTGTTTGATAGAAACTCGATACGCAAATCAGCATCTATGGGGACAGGCAAAGGATGGGGCATACTGAGGCAGCGGGATATTAAACACAGCAATATTGCATCTGAAACTAACACTATAGTCTCTCACTGGTGTGCTTCGCTGGGGTGGCTGGCTATCGCCGGCTTTTTTGGGGTTCTGCACCCCAGATTCTGACCAAGTGATAGGGACCTCCGGTATCAGAGACGCCGTGACGCGGCCCGGAGGCTTAGCCATATCTTTGCAAATATATGCAACTGACATCTCTGAATTATCTACCACCATGTAGTTTTTCAAATCTTATTGCTGATTTCATTCAGTGTGCTGGGGAATTACTTTTTGTTGTTTCTTGTATAGACTAACCCCTCCCTTACATGCACCTGTGTGATATTACTGAAGTGATTGAGCAGCTTCCAACTTGTATTTCTGTATTGAGAGGCATAGATGGGACCAGCGTTAGGAGGGTGTGCTGGTTCTTGTAGTGCCATTAGGAGGACTTAGGGGTGACTCCAAGGTAAGCTAGCTCTCAATTCAGGTATATTTGTATGTGCCATTATCATGTGGCCTTATATTGGGCAATTATTACCCAAATTGGATATAGTTATCAGTTTTGGGGATGAGTTTGCTGTGCGGTGCCCCTTGCGGTTGGTGTGGCTGGGCTGCACTGGTGAGGCACACATTAATACTTTATTTAGCACTTTTACACTTTCCAATATATTTTGTGTATATATATATTTTTCTTAGCCTTTTAATTACACCTTCACTTATTAACACATAGATTTTCCTTTAATTTTGTACTAACACTTTAGTCTCTCACTGGTGTGCTTCGCTGGGGTGGCTGGCTATCGCCGGCTTTTTTGGGGTTCTGCACCCCAGATTCTGACCAAGTGATAGGGACCTCCGGTATCAGAGACGCCGTGACGCGGCCCGGAGGCTTAGCCATATCTTTGCAAATATATGCACCTGAGATCTCTGAATTATCTACCACCATGTAGTTATTCAAATCTTATTGCTGATTTCATTCAGTGTGCTGGGGGATTACTTTTTGTTGTTTCTTATACTGTACTATACACACTGTACACATATTCAATTTAGGGGTCTATTTACAATACTTAGCAGTGTTAGGAGACAGTGAAAATTGGTAAGAAAGTGATAGGGTGCTAGCCAATCAGCTCCCAACTGTAATTTTTCAAACTCAGCCTGTGAGATGACAGTAGGGAGCTGATTGGTTGGCACCTTTTCACTTTCTTATCACTTTTCACTCTGTCTCCTAAAACTGCTTAGTACAGTAAATAGACCCCTTGGAGTGAAAAGACGAGATCGGCTTTAAAACGTTTTGCCGATTACGTAATTTCACCAGGCGGAAAATTATCGCCGTATTCAATTTGAAAGATTCTCCGCCAAGGCAGGAAGTCAATGCAATGTACAGTAATACAGTATGCAAAACAGTTTTGCCTACTTTATGAATAGCAGGTGGAAAAAAGTGGTGAATTGGGGTGCAACATTGTGGGAAGCCTTCAACATGCAGCCTTCAGACAGTCCCCCAGAGGTCCTGTAAACTGCATAAAAAAAAAAAAACACTGACAGTAAGAACACCACAAAAATTCACTTTCAATTTGGGGGTGGAAGAAAAAAAATTTGGGGGACAAAGTTAAACATGTAGGGTAAATTTACTAAGATGGGAGTTCTATTTAAGAAGTTACTGTACTGTATGTTGCCCATAGCAACCAATAAGATTCTACAGTACTTCTCATTTATCTACAGTAGCACCTTCTAGAAGATAATACCTGGAATCTGATTGGTTGCTATAGGCAACATCACTTTTTAATAGAACTCCCATCTTAGTAAATTTACCCCCTAATATATAAAATGTACTGAGTTTAGTAAGGGTTGGATAACAATACTGAACAAAAGTAGCAAAGAATTAAAAAAAAAATTATTAAGGTCTGGAACAGGCAGGTAGAGAGACGGAACACCTAACCGCTCGTCCACAAGCCTGTTGTAGCAAGACATCCCACTTTAGCTGCATTTGACTTGTGGCCCACTGGGCATGTGCAGTGCTGTGATCTTCCATACAACATGGCATAGCGCTGCATGGGTATGGATCTGGGCATGTGCCAGAGATACAATGACGTACAGTATTGTAGGACACACTCAAGCCAGGTGCAACCTTGGTATTGCAGGTGGCTGTAGTGTAATGGTAAATAATCAAACCAATACATTACAGGCTCTTGTACAACCCTTTTGTGGGTTAGAAACTTGGAAGGTTACACTTTTTATTTTTTATTATTATTATTATTATTATTATTATTACACAGTCAATGTTACACTTTTTTGTCATAAAGTACTGTGGCATAGAAATGCCAGAATTTGTGGATAATATATTAGTGAAGATTTAAAACAAAAAAATTATACAGTATATATTTTAAAGGTCTTGAACCTATGGGACAAGAAAATGGTAGATGCAGTGAGGCTAGGCATTAGTCCCCTAGCCTACTGCCTCTACTATAGTTCCTAGAGTCATGGAATCACTACAATGTCTAAGTCCGGGACAGTGCCGACAGTATTGTACTTACAATAATACAGACAACTGGGCATGCACAGTGATATGAGACTCAATACGCCACAGTGTAGCGCGTGACTAGCAAAGCGCTATATGGCATATGGAGCAACAAACTACAGTACTGTAGCTGGGCACATCTACATACAGTATAATGTATTGAGTTTAGTAAGGGTTGAATAACAATACTGAACTACAGTACCATAGTGAACATTTAAAAAAATAAACAAATTATCAAGGTCTCAAACAGAAGGAGAGGAGTGTAATCAAGGTGGATCACCTAACCCCTTGCCCACAAGTCTCTCCTAGTAAGAATTGCATCTGTCGTGTACAGTAAAGTACTTTATGTGACATCTACAGTATGATGAAGTAATCAGGCGGCTGTAGTGTAGAGGAAAGAAATCAAACTTCTACATTGCAGACATCTGTACAACCCGTTTCCGGGGTTCAAAACCTGAAAGGTCTTTTTTTTTTAAATTACTATTATTATTATTATTATTATTATTATTATTATTATTATTATTATTACACAGTCAAGGTTACAGGTTTTATTTTTATTATTATTATTATTACACAGTCAGTGTGTAATATGGAGATCCCACTTTCACTGTGTGTGAATCATGACCCGCTACTGTATGATCTTCCATACTGTATGCCATGGCATAGCGCTACATAGGTATGGCTATGGTGCGGCGCCATTGGCAATGCATTGCAACCCATCCACTAGGCATGTGCCAGAGATCCCATTTGTAACCCCTCGGAGCTGGCTAACAGCCACCACAGCACAAACCGTGCTGACATTGATGCAATTTTGTGGTTTAAACACAGTCAGTTTGTAATGCAGAGACCTCTCTTCCAAATAGAGCCCATTACCAGTTACTGAACTCATAAAATCACCAAAGTGTCCAATTCTGGGACAGCATTGACATTGATGCAAGTTTGTGCTCTAAACACACAGTCAGTTTGTAATACAGAGACTTCCCTCTCAAACAAAGCCCACTACTGTAGCATTTTCTGAAGTCATGAAATGACAGCATACTGTCGGAATGCCAGACAACTGGGCATTCGCAGTGATGATCTTCCATATGCCATGGCATGCACCATCCGTGCTGACATTGACTCAATTTTGTGGTTTAAACACACAGTCAGTTTGTAATACAGAGACCTCTGTTTCAAACAAAGCCCACTAACAGTTACTGACCTCATAAAATCACTAAAGTGTGCAAGTCTGGGACAGCATCGACATTGACGCAAGTTTGTGCACTAATCGCACAGTAACTTTGTAATACTACAAACAGAGCCCACTACCAGTTGCTGGTCATAAAAAATCATTACAGTGTCCAAGTCTGGGACAGTGCCTGCATTGACACAAGTTTGCGCTCTAAGGTACAGTATGTAATAAAAAGCCCACTTTCGCTGTTTGACTCCCGAAGCACTGGGCATGCACTCCACATGTACTGTAGTGAATACTGAATATTGTAAGTGAAGATTTTAAAAATAATAATAAAAAAATATATATTTTCAAGGTCTCGAACAAACAGGACAAGAAGAAGAGAGAAGCGGTGAGACTAGGCATTAGACCGCTAGGCTACACGCTTCACCCATTACTACAGTTCTGTAGTTTGTAAAGTAATGAAACCACTACAATGTCTAAGTCAGGGACAGTGCCGACAGTATTTACAATTGCGCAAGTGTGCAATTTCAACCGCACAGTCAGTGTGTAATACAGAGCTTAATGATTTCAAACTTTATTAGATATTCTTCTACCGCTTTCTTATACATTCCTGATTCCATGTGGAAAACACTGTAATACTGTATAGTGTACCGAATCATCGCTTCTGTCAGCCAATCATCTGGTGGTGATAGAGAACATGCATTGGAAATCAGATGCATGCGCTATGTAGTTTAGGAAAAGTGACACCTTGAGGGCAAAAACTTGTATTACATGTAATGACTTTTTTCCAGCGTTACGCTACATTACATTACGAAACTTTCTGTGTGGCACGACTAATGGCGTGGTAAGTGGAGTGCCTTGCGTGGCGCGAGAGATAAGCCTATGGAGCAACAAACTAGCTGGGCAAATCTGTAAGTGCTTAATGCTTTGAGTGCCTGCCATTCATCTATAGTCAAATTTGAATGAGTATGAGGTTGTTTACTAGCTGCTTGCTGTACATCCTGATCTACCATGCGGCAAAAGGTCCGGATGGAAGGGGTAACCGACATGGGATCAAATTTAGATTTTTTTCTTCAGTGCATTAGGTATAATTTGATGTTCATCAAGATCAGCTTTCACTTCAAAGTCATTAAACTGTTCTCATAGGCGTAGTTGTCAATTTAATGTATAATGTTCAACTTTTCAACAAAAATGGTCAAACTTATTCGTAGGGACAAAATGAAGACCCTTGGAGAGAACTTGTGTTTCCATAGGGGTTAACATGTGGGTAGAAAGACTAAAAATTGTTTCCTTCTGGACATCAGTGGACGGCCACTGCCTCGTCCTTTTCCCCTGACCCCCACGTCTTGTGTAGTGCCTACGGGGTTGGCAACCTGTGTTCTTGTGCATACCCCTAATGGGTGACATCCATATGAGGAGGTGGATGGTTCTAAATTGCTAGCAGAAGTGGTACCATCAGTAGATGTTTTAGTATCAAAGACCCCTCGATTGTAATGATAAGGAGGACATCTTCTAGGTGGTCTGCTCATGTTGCCAGTACCAGAAAGCCATGGATAAACCTGTTTCCTGGCATAATCCATGTTCACTTTATCTAATTTCACCCTTTTATATTGGACAAAGTCTTTACGATATTTATCTATTTGCATAGACAATTTATTATACCAATTAACGGTAGAATCTGTTAATAGCATTGGTTTATGCATGGTCTCAAAATCATTAATTTTACCATGAATGATGGCCAATTCATGAGATGCTTCTTCAATAACTAAATGGATTAAATCATATGAACATTTATTTAATATAGAAATCCATTTCTTGCAAAAATGGATATTAAACCGACCAATTGTGGGAACATTCTTTATGCAAAAACCACGTGGGATTTTACCCTCCTTGTGGTAATACGACAAAGTGACACCATGATAATAATAGTCCTGTTCACATTCCCAAACTAGGTCAATGTTGTCTGGATTCCCACCAGAAGCACTGAGATTATCTTTAAGACGTATGTTTGCTGCATCAGCATCGGAGTAACTGAATGTTTCTCCATGTATAAGTTCTATGCCTGCTAATAATTCATCCAGATCAGTGTCAATAGGCTCAGCCATGGTGGCTTGGATAGTACACAAGCTAATATGCAAAGAATATCAAGAGTCCACAAGCATCAATGACACCAATTAAAAAAGTGCTTAGTGCAATAAATAAGTGAAAAAACTAAGAAACAATAATAAAAAAAAAATTAAAAAAGCTCACATTCCTAAGGGAATAGGTATATCAAATTCTGGAAGGTGCACGCCAAGCAGCAGCAGCCAGTAGCAGCAGCAGTATATGTGAACAATTCACTCCAGCAGCACTCTACTCCAATCCAATGAATAACAGAAATACAGGTGCCTTCCTCACATAATCCTCAAATGAAGTGGGTTACGATATGCAGCATCACAAAGTAGGGCGGCACTCATTGCAAAAATATCACAGGATTCCGAGTTGAACCAACATTTCAATGTCTTTATATAAACATTTTCCTCAGAGCATAAATCCATTAACAAACCAAATCACCTATATACCCCCTCCGGAGTGTCCATTTCGCCACCTGCATACGGCACCTTGCGCATAACAATGACATCACAAGAAGCACCCGCATCAGTGCCACAGAGAGACCCAGAACATGTGACACAAATGCACCAATCAGTGAAGTAAGAGCACCAATACATGGGTTACCCAGCAACAGGACATCACAACAATAATACAAAAAAATTCTTAATGCACACAAGATAGCATCGAGCTAGATAGAACACACAGTAGATGTTTCTGTATCAAAGACCCCTCGATTGTAACGATAAGGAGGACGTCTTCTAGGCTCATGTTGCCAGTACCAGTAAGCTATGGATAAACCTGTTTCCTGGCATAATCCATGTTCACTTTATCTAATTTCACCCTTTTATATGGGACCAAGTCTTTACGATATTTATCTATTTGCATAGACAATTTATCATACCAATTAACAGTAGAATCTGTTAATAGCATTGGTTTATGCATGGTCTCAAAATCATACATTTTACTACGAATGATGGCCAATTCATGAGATGCTTCTTCAATAACTAAATGGATTAAATCATATGAACATTTATTTAACATAGAAATCCATTTCTTGCAAAAATGGATATTAAACCGACCAATTGTGGGAACATTCTTTATGCGAAAACCATGTGGGATTTTACCCTCCTTGTGGTAATCAGACAAAGTGACACCATGATAATAATAGACCTGTTCACGTCTCTTAAGTTTAATAAGTTCCCGAAATAGGTCACTGTTGTTTGGATTCCCACTAGAAGCACTGAGATTATCTTTAAAACGTATGTTTGCTGCATCAGCATCGAAGTAACTGAAGGTTTCTCCATGTATAAGTTCTATGCCTGCTAATAATTCATCCAGATCAGTGTCAATAGGCTCAGCCATGGTGGCTTAGATAGTACACAAGCTAATATGCAAAGAATATCAAAAGAGTCCAATAGCATCAATGACACCAATTGAAAAAGTGCTTAGTGCAATAAATGAGTGAAAAAAATAAGAACCAATAATCAAAAAAAAAAATAATGTTATTTGACATTGTGTGTTGTATAGAGATAGGTATGTTCATTTGTGATCTCATTTGCATTTCATGTAGTGGTTTGTGATACACTAGTATCATATATTGTTCCCTATAGTGGGCCATTTTGATGATATCCATTTCTATGGTACATATTTAGCAACATTTTTAACAAGTCATTTTCTCTGCAGATATGCTTTTATTTGTTATACCGATATATGGTCATATGTATGTCTTGTATGTCTTTTTCTATCTAGCTCGATGCTATCTTGTGTGCATTATGACATTTTTTGTATTATTGTTGTGATGTCCTGTTGCTGGGTGACCCATGTATTGATGCTCTTTTACTTCACCGATTGGTGCATTTGTGTCACGTGGTCCGGGTCTCTCCGTGGCACTGATGCAGGCGCTTCTTGTGATGTCATTGTTATGCGCAAAGTGCTGCGTGCAGACGGCGACATGGACACTCCGGAGGGGGTATATAGGTGAGTTGGTTTGTTAATGGATTTATGCCCTGAGGAAAATGTTTATATAAAGACATTGACACGTTGGTTCAACCTGGTATCCTGTGATATTTTTGCAATGAGTGCAGCCCAACTTTGTGAAGCTGCATATCGTTACCCACTTTGTTTGAGGATTATGTGAGAAAGGCACCTGCATTTGTGTTATTCATTGGATTGGAGAAGAGTGCTGCCGGAGTGAATCGTATATATATATATATATATATATATATATATATATATATATATATATATAGGAGAATGTAACACCACAGAGAGGCAAAGGTCCCTTCACAATTTAAAATGACCCATTATTCTGGTAATTAATATTTCTGAATAACAAGAAACAATATGTTGAAACACAGCACTCCCCAATGTGATGGGTGTCAGCTTATCAATAAAAATATTAACACAATGGTAATTTATTAAAGGTAAATGTGTAAATAGCAAAACTGATATAAAGCGCACAGTGTGCTGTGTGGGTGCAAAAGATTTGCAGATATGCATGTGCAATAATGCAAATAAATATCAAATATAAAAATCACAATAACTTAATAGATAGTGATATCATAAAAATATATAGTTTTAATTATAAATAATGCCTCAGACACATGGGGCAACCAACATACAATAGTAACTATGCCACTGAGAGAGGTTTAAAACAGTTTAGCATAAAAACAGGGTAATAATAAATATATAAAAAAGGGGAAGGGGATAAAATGGGAATGGCTTATCTGGAAATGGAAAGGTAAGTTCATGGAAGGTGGAGTCAGGAGTCCTATTGCACATGCATGGTTTACACGTTATATTGTATTTTTGCACATTTGTGTTACTTGTGTATATATACATATGTGTATATATACGTACAGTATATATATACATATACATATCTGTATTTCTGCAAATCTTTTGCACCCACACAGAACATTGTGCGCTTTATATCAGTTTTGCTATTTACATATATATATATATATAAATATATACATATAACTATCTATATATATATATATATATATATATATATATATGTATATATATATATGAATTGATGAAAGAGATTACAGTGCCAAATGTGATGAGAGCCCTTCCTCACAGTTTAGACCAAACAATATTTTGGAATTGTATACAAGAAACATATGATAAATATAAAATTGCATAAATATCTAAAAACAGAAAAGCACTCCCCAGTAATATGGGTGTCAGCTCATCAGTAATATAATAGCAATGGTGATTTGTTAATAATAAAAATTAAAATATCAAAACTACTATAGAGTGCTCAATGTGCTGATATAATAATCTAAAACCCAATGTGTAATGTTCTATTATTTAAAGTGTACAGCGACTGAAATAAATGAATATATATATATATATATATATATATATATATAAAATAAATACAAAGACATTAGTGTGCTATGGGTGCACAGTACAATAAAAAATACAATATATATATATATATATATATATAAATAATTGTGATTCATAGTGCAAAACAATTCATTACAATAATATTACCAAAAAAGTTCAAACTAGTTGTGAAAGTGTAAAAAAGGGTTTTTTATTTATAACACAAATCTGACCCTAAAAACATGGGGCAGTGTATATAAAATCTCCATTAAAAACATATACATGGTAAAAAACAAAGCTATTTCATACAAAGTAAAACCATTCTAATGTGGATAGAAAAGAAAGTGACTTATATGAGCATAAATGAAAGGTAAGTTCATAAAAGGTGGAACAACGCATTTCGTTTAGTTAATAGACTTCATCAAGGGATGTAAAACTCCTGTGGGGGGCCTGATATATATATCACCTTAATAGGGACAAACTAGGAGGTGTTTGGGAGTAATTATGACCTCACTTACGGTTTATGCTATTGCATCTATGATCTATTGTTTTAAAGTTCACATGTAATATGCGCCATGGACTTGTGGCATACCGTGGTATTCTTCAACGAAGGATACACTACGGCATGTAATACAGCATTTAACTGCTGGGTGGTGAGTGCTCCACTGTTGTAATTTGTACTGAATGCATTGTACTGAATGCCATAATGTTAAACTTAAATTGGATGGATATCACATTCCCAGCATTTGCATGTTCGCACAACCAATATTTTTAATGTCACATAATGTACATACAGTAAGATCTTATAACAGGATGCAAATCAGTGCATATACAGTATTGTACATAACTGAACAGTAGAGAAGTTGCCTGAGTTGTTATCACGGTATGACCGATACTGTAGATTAATGAGATGCACGCACAGCTTTCACTGAGATGGGATGAATTACAGTGTGACAATTTTTTTTATAATTTTTATAATTAATTAATTAATTAAAAACAGCAGCGGGAGGAGTGCACAAGGATGAGGCCGCTCTGTGTGGTTCACTGTAGCTGGCATGTGGGCTAGTGGTTAGGTGATCACTTTGGAAGAATTATGGTCCCGGGTTCAATCCCTGGAAATAATATTTTTTTTTGGCACTGTCTGCTCTGGACACTATAGTGAAACTACTGTAGTAGTTTTGTACTGTAATACTGTAGTGGTGTTGTTTAAAAGGCTGCTTAAAAGAAAGACATTACAAACTGATTGTGCGTTTAAATAGTGCAAAACTTTTGTCAATGTCTGCGCTGTGGTGGCTGTCAGCTCCATGGGGTTGCAATGGGATTTCTTGCGCATGCCCAGTGGAGGGGTTACAATGGGATCTGTGGTGCCAAGCCATACGCCATGTAGTGCTATGCCATGGCATATGCAAGATCATAACTGTGCATGCGCAGTTGTCTGTATTACTACAGTACTGTACGGTATGCTGTTGAATTTTCACCCTTGTGCCACTCTGCGCTGTCCAAGACTTGTACACAATAGTCATTTCATGACTTCAGAAACTGCTACTGTAGTGTGCTTTGTTTGAGAGGGAAGCCTCTAAATTACAATCTGACTGTGTGTTTAAAACTTGAATTTTGCACCACTCTCTACGCTGTCCTAGACTTGGACTCAATAGTGATTTCTGTATTACAAACTGACTGTATGTTTAAAGCGCAAAAGAGCGCTACACCGCAAACTTGCGACAATGTAGATGCGGTGTCAGCCCTGCACACTATAGCGATGTCTCTTGAACTGTAACTGAGAGTGACCTCTGTCTGTGAGAGGGCTCTCTGTATTACAAACTGACTGTGCGTTTGAAGCGCAAAATAGCGCTACATCGCAAACTTGCAACAATGTCGATGCTGTTCCAACCTTGCACACTGTAGTGATTTTTCATGTCCAGTAAGTAGTTGTGGGATCTGTATGAGAGAGAGCTCTCTGTATTACATGGTTGGCACTATGGTGGCTGTCAGCCATCTACGATGGATTATAAAAGCACACACACCACGCTGGTATGAAATGAATAGGAATAGGAATAAAAATAGAAATATATTGAAAATTTAATATAAGCAAAAATAGGCAAAAAAATATAGTAATAAAGATAAAAATAAAAACATATCAAAATGAGCACATAAATGACAAAAATTCAGAGATACAAAATGAATGACTAGCACATATACACATAATAATGACAGTTGTACTGCTCATGAATCAGAATAGACGATTCCTGCATGGAAAAGTTCCAAATTAGCATGTGAAGGATGTTTGGATACACTTGCTTAGTTAATCCATAGTTTGAAATAAAGTAACGCTTGTCTGCAAACAGTGTGTCAATTGAAATATCCACAATAATTGAAGAATCTGGAGCTTATATAGCAATAAATGGCTTGAGTGCTAGAAGTGTTAACCCCGTTGGGCACACAGTGCTGAAAGAAACCCCTGTCCAAACCCTTTGAGACTACCTCAACCTGGCTTCAAGATAGACCCCTTGGATGCTACCGTTGTAATCGCCCAAGGTGTCTTACTTGTGGCTATATTCAAAATAAGACTAAGATCTTCACATCAGTAGCTAACAAAACAGAATATATTATAAAAAAATTTCTTAATTGTCAAACAGATTATGTAATTTATATGCTAAGTTACACTTGCCCAAAACAATATATAGGGCGTACAACAAGGCCCCTAAAAGAGAGATTTTCGAGAACATCGAACTAATATACTGAAGGGACTGATGTCACATAGTGTATCTAGACATTTCCTTGAACATCATAACTGTGATCCATCAGGACTTTCTCTTTTGGGAATCGATGTGGTCAAACCTACTTTGAGAGGGGGAGATCGCTATAGGAAACTTTGTCAAGCAGAATCTGAGTGGATTTTTAGATTACAAACATTGTCCCCGGATGGACTTAATGAAGCCCTTGAATTTATAGATTGATCATTCAGCTGGGCTGGCGGCTATCGTCCGCCATCCACACATACTGTCTGGTTGGTGGATGGCACACGATGTCCGCCATCCCTGCCTTTAGTTTTTAGTTATTATTTACACCCTCTCTCACTCTCCTTTATTCACTTCTTTTTGGTTCTGTCCTGTTTGTCCGATCCATTTGGATTCTATAATGTGTTATTAAACAAATTAACAAATGTATAAATAAATTAATTATTTAACTACTATGTAACCAGTATTTGCTTCTGCTCTTCTGGCAATCTTTGTTTTCTCTGCTAATATATTATTGGAAGTTGAGAGAGACCTATATAGCATTAGATAATTTAGTTTACACCATTACACGAATCCTTTTTATTGTTGCCTAAGGCCTGTGTTTCTCAGGATTTCTGTGTCATTATTATTTTTACTTTTATTTGTATTCATTTTTGTGCTATTATGTCATTAGCACAATTTAATATATATTGAATATATTCAGTGTCTGCTTTAATAATGTATTTATGTGTATATTTTGAATATGTATGTTTGCTGTTTATTTTTGGTTTCATTTTGGTTATAGTTTTTAAATGAAATTAAGGTCATGTATATAGATTTTAGTTCTATTTACTAGCTTTTCCATCTGTTACCTATACCCATGCATATATGCATGGATATATGGATATTCATGTAGATGTAGAATTACACTTGGGTATCTTAGTATTCTCTATGCATACATATTAAAATAAATAAATATTTATTTTTCTTTAATATTTTAGATTCCCAATTTGTTGGTATGTAGGTTTTTATCAATCCTTATTTCCCTATTTATTTTTATGTATAGATTATTAGTTCTTTTTATATCCATGTAAGCAAATCAAATGAAACCGATATTGTGCTTTGTCTATATGTGTATTAATTTCATGTTGGTCATCAGGTGTTACTAAATGAAAAGCAGTAGAGAACACTCTGATTGGCTATCTATGGCTACCAATTTGAGAGTGATTGGACTCATTATGGCTCCTATTTAAGATGGAGGATTTGATAAGGACATTTAGCTTGAAAAAGTCCCAGGAACGGGATGAAATGCGTTGCTGTCCTTATCTATTCAAAGTGCCTTGTCCTGCAACTTGTTTTTGCCGAGTGCTGTCAGTGTCCGCAGTGCCTGATTCCGGTTCCCAGTGTATAATTCCGGCGCGAGGAGAATCCACAAGTCGCGGCCGCGCTCACTCCTACCTGGATCTCCTCCCAGCGTTCATTTGGCTCTGACTCCGGCAGGTATCCAGACTGTGTAGCCGGACGGAGACCTACCATACCAGATCTTTGAGACAACGTGTCCCTGAATATCCCGACTTGGTCAGCCATACACTGTTCAGCCGGTGAGACACTATTATTTCTCCCTGCAATTGATTGAGATCTCAGGAACTGGTGAGTACTATTTTCTTTCAGCACTGTGTGCCCGACGGGGTTAACACTTCTAGCACTCAAGCCATTTATTGCTATATAAGCTCCAGATTCTTCCATTATTGTGGATATTTCAATTGACACACTGTTTGCAGACAAGCGTTACTTTATTTCAAACTATGGATTAACTAAGCAAGTGTATCCAAACATCCTTCACATGCTAATTTGGAACTTTTCCATGCAGGAATCATCTATTCTGATTCATGAGCAGTACAACTGTCATTATTATGTGTATATGTGCTAGTCATTCATTTTGTATCTCTGAATTTTTGTCATTTATGTGCTCATTTTGATATATGTTTTTATTTTTATCTTTATTACTATATTTTTTTGCCTATTTTTGCTTATATTAAATTTCCAATATATTTCTATTTTTATTCATATTCCTATTCATTTCATACCAGCGCAGTGTGTGTGCTTTTATATTCGTTTAGTGTTTGTGGGGTTGCAATTATTCCCATTTATCACACCGCTGCAGGTCTGTTTCTGACATATGCTCAGTGTTGTATTTAAGCGCTAGGATATTTTTCTTGTATCTACGATGGATTAGAAATGGCATCTCTGGCGGGTGCATGCCCAGTAGGAGGGCTGCAATGGGATTTCTGGTGCATGCCCAGTGGGCCGAGAGTCATACACAGTGCATCAGGTCCCTTCCCCAAAGCAAGCAAGAGCCTCTCATTACCATAATAAAGGATGCTTTGTTAATCCATTGACTGTAAGCAGTCAACTCTACCCTTGTATCCTGAAAAAAGCTACAAATAGTGACCATTGCCAAGGACACCATCCCGCATCTGCTAGGACAACTAGTGTGCCACTATGAATGTGTCTGTACTGTATATTAAAAACTGACGGTGCGGTTGAATTTTGCACCACACAATAGTGATTTCATAACTGCAGAAACTGGTAGTGAATGGACTCTGTACAGTATGAGAGAGAGGTCTCTGTATTACAAACTGACTGTGTGCTTAAAGCGCAAAATAGTGCTACACTGCAAACTTGCGACAATGTCGATGCTGTTCCAACCTTGCACACTATAGTGATTTCTCATGTCCAGTAGGTAGTAGTGGGATCTGTATGAGAGAGAGCTCTCTGTATTACACGGTTGGCGGTATGGTGGCTGTCAGCCTTCTCCGATGGTTTTGAACAGGCATCTCTGGTGGGCGCATGCCCAGTAGGAGGGTTGCAATGGAATTTCTGGTGCATGCCCAGTGGGCCGAGAGTCATACACAGTGCATCAGGTCCCTTCCCGCAAAGCAAGCAAGAGCCTCTCATTACCACAATAAAGGACGCTTTGTTAATCCATTTACTGTAAGCAGTCAGCTCTGCCCTTGTGTTCTGAAAATGGCTACGAAAAGTGACCGTCCCCCATCTGCTAGGACAACTACTGTAGTGTGCTGCTATGAATGTTACACAATAGTGATTTCATGACTTCAGAAACTTTTCAATCCCGTGATGTCCACACTACTTTGCAACTATTTCTACACTACAGTGCACCACAGATGCCTGCCGTAACGAGTGAATTAGTGTTGTCGTGCGTCGTGTATGGTGCACCGTGCGCCATACGTTATGCGGCGTGTGACGTGCATTACTGGCTATTGAAAATGGCTGCGATACGGGCAAGGAGGATCTCGGCTGGTGAGCTCTTTGTCTTGGTGAAGTGGCGGACCAACCCTTTGCCTCTAATGAAGACAAAGAGCTAGCATTCAGAAATGCCAGCAGGGAGATATACAGGCACTATACAGGCACAACGTAAGGTCCCTGCAGCGCAGGTGGTCACACCAGCTCAGGAGGGACAGGCCTCACCTAGAGAGGATCAGGAGGCATATAAGGTGCAGTAAGTACAGTATTGCTGTATAATCACATGAATTACAGTATACTGTACAATAACAAATACAGTACAATGCACAACTCTGACATACTCTACAGTACTGTACACTGCACTGTAGGGTGTTGGATACTACAGTATCTGATGATGACTGACAGTTGTTACCACACACTGACATGACTGGTAGACATTTCATTGACAGGGTGATTAAATCTACAGTACTGTACTGTACATGGACTAAAGGGCAACACACTATTGGTCGACATGGCTTGTTTGTATAATAAACCTACAGTAACAAAAGGCAAGTTGATTGATCCACCATTCTAATGCCTGTCGACCAAATCTATGTTAACCTACTGTACACACTATACATCTGTGCTGGGCCTGCCCCCTTTAAGTCTGACATTATAACTGTACATCACGGACAGATTCAGTGATTAGTATCACTGTGATACAAATGAAAATTCCACTGGTATTTAGTAATACCTACCCCTCCGGCGAGGTCCCGTAAAGTCGAAGTCCTCAGCGGGATCCTCCGCTGGGTTGCTGGCAGCCTAACGCTGCCAGTGACGGGCTCCAGTGTCATGCACATGCGTGATGGTCCGTCTGCACATGTGCATGACAGGGAGACCCATAAGTGCCTGGAAGGGTTTGTTGAAGCCGGAAAGGCACTGCCGGGTCTCCATTGCCGGAAAGATTACCGCTGTTTACTAAATACAGGAAGATGGTATAACACATTTAGCGAGCGCTAAATGTAAATGGGGCCCTCTGTCTCCTAACACTGCTTAGTACAGTAAATACTGTAGACCCCCTAAAAAATGTAAACGCCAGGGTTTGCCTACAGTATACAGTAGCATCCAAAGTATGCAAAGGCCAGCAATTCTGGCAGCAGGGTGCTGATCCTGGCACCCTGCAAGGCAAAAGTAAAGCTTGTGGGGTGGTGACAGTGCCACCCACAGAGCCTCTGTGTGACGTTGCACCACTTGGTCATACAGTACTTTACTGTACTGTATATTTTTTTAAATACAGTACAGTACCATACTGTTTTATGTTGGGCCCAATGCCAGCTTCACAGACTACAGTAGTTTTTGTACTACAGTATACTGTATTGGTTTGTATTTTTATCATGGTCAATGGCTAATTCCCTAAGGCCATCTACAGTACTGTACCATAATCCCTCTACAATTTGGAATAGAGGTCTGAACTTTTGTTTTCAAATTCTCCTTAATGACGACATGTATCTTTCCCCACAGGGCAAGAAGCCCCCCCTGCCCCGGCAGTACCATCACCACCACCACCGGCATCACCACTACCACCTCCATCACCACCACCGCCGCCATCACCACCACCAGCAGCAGCCGGGCCCAGTGGGCTGAATTGTCGGAGTAAGTACAGTACACACTGTACAACTGTACATTGTTCTCTCTCTCATTTGTGTGTTTGTTTTTGGTGTTATGGAGTATCTGGTCAAGATTTGTACAGTTTATGTGTTTCAAAATGGTTTTGAGGGAAACTGACAGTACAGTGTTAATTTTCCACAGTCCTACCTCCACTACCACCACCACCACCTTCAGCAGCCTCCTCAAATGACAGTGGTAATGATTAAAACAGTTACAGAATGGACACACTAGTGTCATGCTACTGCCTTTTTTATTTTTTGTATAATATTTTTTTTCTTATACTGTACACAAAGACAGACTGGTCATTGATGAGGAGGCTGCAGGTATAAGCCCCGTGCCACGTCAGTACAGTACACCACATTTTTCCTACAGTACTGTATATCTCTCCTTTTCTTTCCTTATCAGAATCTCTCGACTCTCTCTTTTACTCTCTCTTTCTCTCTCTCTTTATCTCTCTCTTTCTCTCTCTCTCTTTCTCAGTGTCTCTCTTTTCTGTACTTGTGTAATAGTAACATTATTTGTTTTCAACAGTATTACCAACCGAAGGGTACATCCCTGGCCTCAGTGGCCTCACCTGGCCGTGTAAGTACACTACACCACATTTTATTCTACAGTACTGTATCTCTCTCTTTCTTTCACTCTCTCTCTCCCTCTGTTTTTCTCCCTCTCTCTCTTTCTTTCTCTCTTTCTCTCTCTTTCTCTCTCTCTCGATCTCTCTTTCTCTCTCTCTTTCTTTCTCTTTATCTCTCTCTCTTTAATTTTCCTCTCTCTTTTTCTCTCTCTTTCCCTCTGTTTTTCTCTCTCTTTCTTTTTCTCTCTCTCTTTTTTTTCTCTCTCTCTCTCCCTGTATCCCTCTGTTTCTCTCTCTCTCTCTCTCTCTTTCTCTCTCTTTTTTTTCTCTCTCTTTCATTTTCCTCTCTGTCTCTTTTCTCTCTCTCTTTCCCTCTGTTTTTCTCTCTCTTTTTCTCTCTCTCCCTGTCTCCCTCTGTTTTTCTCTCTCTCACACTTTCACTCTCTCTCTCTCTCTCTCTCTTTTTTTCTCTTTCTCCCTTTCTTTCTCTCTCCCTCTCTCCCTCTGTTTTTCTCTTTCTCTCTCTCTTTTTCTCTTTCTCTCTCCCTCTCTCCATCTGTTTTTCTTTCTCTTTCTCTCTCAACACATCTCCAACGTCTTCTCCTTACACAATAATTGTTTCTGTCCTTGTGTCTTTTAGTTGAAGACATTGAAGTGCCTCACCCTCCCCAGTCAAGGAGGAGGACCCAGACTCCCCTCACCAGCCAAGTAAGTACTGTATATAGTTGTATACTGTAGGACATTTTGTTTTAATACTGTACATATACATACAGTAGTAATGTTACAGTTGAGTTTGTTTACCCTCTACTTTCCCACTGAGTACTGTTTTATTCTTTTCTTTATGCAGAACACCTCCATATAGTGGTAGTGGTGCTAGAGAGTAGTGAATCCAGTAAACCTTAAACTTGCATTTTTTTCTCTCTCTCTCTCTTTCTTTCTCTCTCTCTCTCCCTTTCTCTCTCCCTTTCTCTCTCTCTCTCTCCCTCCCTCTCTCTTTCTCTTTTCTGTACTTGTGTAACAGTAACATATTTTTTTTCAACAGCATCACCAACGGAAGGGCCCCTGCCTGGTCCCAGTGGCCTCTCTACCTCCCTCTCTCCCTCCCTCTCTCCCTCCCTCTCTCCCTCCCACCTCTCTCTCTATCTCTCTCTCTCTCCCTCTTTCTGTGTTTGTTTTTGTTGTTATGGAGGCTCTGGTCAAGTTTTATACAGTTTATTTGTTTCCAAATGGTTTTGATGGAAACTGTTCTTTCCACAGTCCTACCACCATCACCACCACCACCTGGCCCCAGTGGCCTCTCCATGCCACGTAAGTACAGTACACCACATTGTTTTATTGTTTTCTACAGCACTGTATCTCTCTCCTTTTTTTCCCTTGTCAGTCTCTCTCTCGACCTCTCTCTTTCTCTCTCTCCCTTTCCCTCCTTCTCCCTCTTTTTTCTCTCTCTTTCTCTCTCACTCTCTCTCTTTCTCTCTCTTTATTTTTCTCTCTCTTTTTCTCCTTCTCGCTCTCTCTCTCTTTTTCTCTCTCTCTTTCTCTCAATCTCCCTCTCCCTCTCTCTCTCTCCTTTTCTCTCTCTCTTTCTTTCTCTCTCTCTATCTCTATCTCTCTCTCTCTCTCTCTCTCTTCCTGTGTTTGTTTTTGTTGTTATGGAGGCTCTGGTCAAGATTTATACAGTTTATTTGTTTCCAAATGGATTAACGCTAACAATATTGCTC
>JAUIMM010003194.1:0-110000 GCA_031769625.1 Taudactylus pleione | reverse complement strand
AGGGTGGGGGCTAGAGGTGCACAAGCACTGGGTGCCAGAATGGAGAGGGTGAAAAAGGGATGACTCACGGTGGCTTGGGGGCTGGAGAGTCAGAAAACAGCCATCCAAAAATAGCCACCGCCAAGGAGGAGACATATGGTAGACGTCCTTCCTGGACATCTAGTGTCTGTTAGGCAGCGCAAGTGCCAGGAGAAGATGCTAAAAGCTGCATCTTCTCCCGTGAAACCCCCTGGCAATGAGCATGACATCACCCTGGCAACGAGCATGAAATCCCCCTGGCAATGATCATGAATCCCCCTGGCAACGAGCAGGTAATTTTAAAGTAATTAGAAGCCTTACTGTGGGGCATACAATGGTGTCGGACAAATATGTACAGTAAGTGGCACTTTGGTAATTGGCATTACAGTGTGTGGCATAATGTGTAATGGGCATTATTGTGTGTGGAATAATGTAAGTCACTATACCAGGGATGTTTGACTAGTGCACTGCCTTATGGAGGAGCAAGAACAAAATCCAGGTATAGGAAGGGAGGGGGTGCAAAATTGCTACAGTACCTTGCACCAGGTGACAGATATCCTAGTTTCGGCCCTGCAATACTTTTTTTTTTTACAAAGTCCTTATTCAACAACTGTATTACACTATGACATTGTTAGTGCATTTCTAAGAGGGGTGTGGTGCCTGCTGCCATGCAGGTGTACTTCCATAGCATGCATCTCACCATCAGCCCATATGTTGCTCATATGGCCATGGAATTCCAAGCTGGACATGGACATGACTACTGTACAGCACCTAGGAGGAAGGAGATGATGTGAGAACAGTCCTTCCTTAATGCCGACTGGTACACCCTACCAGACCGAGGACTACACAAAAACATTATGCTTTTAAGTTAAAATCATCACTGGCACTTTTGGCCTCAGATCCAGAGTATCACCAGGTGCAGACTCTACCTCGCATCGGAGTGCAAGGTCCACTGTATGCCCTGAAGAAAGGAGGATAGACAGAGATGAACAGACAGTAAAAGACAGACACACAGGTTCTCACCGGAGATGCTCTTGTTCTTCATCCTGCTCGATCCCACACACCCTGTACTGTAGGAGAGAGAATATGCCATGCAGGGCCCTTTCCTGCTCTAACAGTGTCACACTAATCCACTTCTCCACATTAATATATGCCCTAACTAAGCAGCCTAACAAATTTATTAAAAATTAATTTGTATTATAAGTAAGTCTGGTGGTGAAATAAGCAGTGCCCCTAGGCCCACAGCCCATATAATGATAAAAAAAATAATTCATGAAACAAGATGGGATTTGGGTGCCCCAGATGGAGGTGAACACCACCTGTCATTTTGAGGTCAAAAGTGAAAATAACTAAAAAAAACCCTACTGGGTGGCCCTGGGTTTCCCAAGGAACAAACTGGCAGGGAGCTAGAAGTATCAGAAGATTCATCTGAATGCGATAACAGAGCACTAACACTAGCAAAAATGCTTTTCTCACCTGATCCTGATGTCCAAGGGACCGCCGCTCCAACCATAGATGTACAGTAGAAGCCTGTCTCTCAATGCACAGTGCACCCACTACTGTACAGTACTGTATGTCTGCAACTATGGATGTGGATGTTGAAGCAGCCACTACTACTGTACTGTACAGTATATGAACCAAAGGAACCTGAAAACTTGAAACATCTGCATTACAAACTGCAACATCAAGCACAGTAGCAGAAACTGGCAGCTGCAGCACAATCTGTGACGATGCCAATGCATGCCTTGGAACAGGGGGCAATGTACAGTAAAGTAGGTGTACTGTAGGAGCCAGTGGTAGGGGTGGTTGAACCATTAGCTGCGGGCTTGCACACTGACTAGGCACATACTGTACAGTATTGAACCTGCTGTGCATAAGGGTTAAACAGTGTGAGGGCAGTGACATAATGCTTTGAGATTTGTCCTGGGCCATGAGGAAAGGAGGGGGTGCAAAACTGCTGATTAAGCCCCACTAATTGTGGTTGCAATGACCATTAGAGGTCTCATGGCTTTGACCAGGTGGCGGGGAGGGGGTGCAGTGCAGTGGTGATGGGGCATGGCTGGGGAATAGGGTTAAATGCTGTATGAACAGAGGTGTGTGACAGCAGAAATGCAAGGACAGGGGAGGGGAAGAGAGAAATTAATGAAATTAAAGAATGAAAGGAAAAGAGGAAAAGTATGAAGTACAGTAAATAGGGTACAGTTAGGGAAATGTATTGTAAATAAAGAGCTTATAAAAGAAATTAGGAGAATACTGTATATACTGTAGGGACAGAAAGTACAACCACAATACTGTACATACAGTACAGTATGGACACAGTGTAGAGTACTTAGCAGTCCGGATCACAAACTGAAAAGAGGAAGTTAAACCCCTCCTCCACGTTACTAATTATATACAGTACAGTATAAGCTACATAGCAGTTGCTTGACCATTTCTTTCAATGACAACTGGTAAGACTCTATGGAGATGATCAATATAATTGTTTCACTGGGCACGTGTCAATACTGTTCTCCAAAACTTCATTATCCCATCCACAAGTTCCTGTTTAGTTGTTGGTTTACATCAGACCTGATGCACCTCTTCAACTGGGCCCAGACCAATTCAATGGGATTCATGTCCGGTGCCCTACAGGAAAGTAAAAAAAATCAAATATTCAGTCACATAACTGTACTTTAATAAAAAGTGTACTAGAATAATTACTGCATGGTACTGTACATACTTTATTGTACAATAAACAGTTAATACAGTACTATAGGACAATACTCACTCTGGTATGAATTTCGCTGAAGCCAAATGTTTTGGATCATTATCCTGGAATAATCAATGTCCTGATGGAAAGTATTTTTTCACAAATGGCACCATACAGCAATCTACTATTTTTTCCTGCACTCCAACGAGATATACCTCCCCATACATGGACCTTCAATGGATGCTTCGGATGTGGTTTAAGTGAGAGATGTGCACGGTGTTGGAAGGACAGTCTTGAGAACCTCTCGAGAGAAACCAAAGTTTCATCTATGAAAATTACGTCATGAAAATTCTCTCCACTCTCTATCCACCATCATGCTTGTTCAACTCTGTTTTCTTTATTAACATCCCTTATCATGGGATTTATCCTGTGGAATAAAAACAAGTTTTAGTTTACAGTCATGTAAAATCAGTGCATTATTAAGGACAGTGTACTGAATAAAATAGTGCACTGTAGAGTGCATTTGTGCGTTTTTGTTGCCTATAGTATTTTATGTACAGTACCTTGTAGAGCCAAAATTCCATCCCAGTTCCTTATGCATCCGTTTGATGCTGGAACAGGAGATGTCCAGGTTACATTTTGCTTTTAGAATACATTGGATTTGTAAAGCTGAAAGCTCATCATCCTCACAAGTTAATTTGTGCACAATCTTTTTGACGCTCCTACGGTAGAACACATATAGAGCATATAGCAATTATTGGACAGTTAGTGTTGAAATTGGAACACAATACAGTAGCAATCTAGCAACATACAGTATAATAAAAAAGAGATTGCTGTAAAGTACCTACCATGTGCATTTAGAAGGAAATCTATATCTGGTCCACGTTCTCTCGAATGCATGATAGCGCACAGTCTGTAAACTAACAAGAACACCACTCTCTTTCAGCTAGGCCTGGATCTGTTGTGTTGCTTTGTGTTCTTTTTTCATGTTTGCAATTATCTTGCTGATGGCTTTGCTGATTTTTGTCGGCATGTTTGATGACAAAAACTGTGGAGAGAACAAGAGAAATACAGTACTGTTACTGAATATACAGACTGAGTACAGTATACAGTACATAATTTAATGTTCAGTATCTTAAAAAATATATTATACTGTATAACACAGTACTGTACAGTATTTTAGAACACAGGGGGGTATTACATTCTTACATCAGCCGTAACATACTGTACTGTACTTTTTTTAAACAAATATACTGTATACAGTAGTACTGTACAGTACTGTATGTTGAGAAGTACAATGTACTGTACAGTGTACAGTAAACTGGATACACAAATATGCATCTATGGCCAGGGACATTGTAGCAGCACATACTGTGTTAATGAGTTAATGGGTCAGTATGAAACAGCAATATTGTGACTCACAAGGTGGGCACCAACCCTTCACAAGATGGTTGCAAGGCAGTGGGGGGCTTTGGAGTGTTCATCGGTATACAGGGTATGTGAAATGTGGCCTGCTACTGTAGATAGAAACTCAGGGGTCTATTTACTAAGCAGTGTTAGGAAACATTGAAAAGTGATAAGGTACTGTACAAACCAATCAGCTCCCAACTGTCATTTTTCAAACACAACCTTGAAAAATTACAGTTGAAAGGTGATTATTTGGTACAGTACCTTCTCTTTTCACTGTCTCTGAACACTGCTTAGTGTACAGTGTGTGTATATATATATATATATATATATATATACAGTATACACACACAGTATATAAATATATATATATATATATATATACAGTACTATAGATATATGTACAGTAGATATACCAGGCATTCTGTATGGACCAGGCTAAAAAGTATTACACATTAAATTTCCTCACATTTACAACAGCAGATATTGTAATGTGAAATGTGGCCTGCTCAATGGTAACTAAGGGGCATACAGTATGTATCAAAGCTTGATGTGAGATAAAATAGTGAGATACAGTATATACAGTATAACCATCTAGTAAATTGCATTTTTCAGGCTGTGTTAAATAAATGATAGTTTTGAGCTAATTAGTGATATATAATTCCCAATTTAATCTCACATCAAGCTTTGATACAGTACATACAGTATGCCCCTTAATACGCAAAGATGCATCTATGAAGGAGACAAACAGGACAATAAACACAGCAATATTGTGACTGAAACTAAGGGGGAGATGTATTAACGGCGACATCGCCGTTGCGGTACATCCCCCCCGACTTCGAGTACATACCGCGGTTCATTACCGCGGTATGTACCAAGGATTTCGCAAAGGACAGCCCTCTCGATGAGAGCTGTCCTTTGCGATGCGGCCGGGCAGAGGGACTTCCGGGTTGAACACCCAGAAGTCCTTCTGCGCATGCGCAGAAGGACGTGGGCTGCGGGGGCTCATGGGAGGGATCCGATCGGATCCCTCCCGGCCCCAAGCGTCGCGCTAAGAAGCCCATAGGCTTCTATTGGGTAACGCCACCTGAAGGTGGCGTTACCTAGCAACGCGAAGCAGCAGAATGCAGTGCATTCTGCTGCTTAATACATACGGGGAATGCGGTAAAACCCCCGAAAACGGCATTTTCGGGGGTTTTACCGCATTTTGCCGTTAATACATCTCCCTCTAAGATGGCCACTGAGCAAAACAAGATGGCCACGGGGATAGGACGATCACTCACGGGAGACTAAAAGGGGGCAGCGGTCGGCTAGGAATCGATCAATGGTAAACGGTGTGTTTGATAGAAACTCGATATGCAAATAAGTGACTACGGGGATGGGGCATACTGAGGCAGCGGGATATTAAACACAGCAATATTGCGACTGAAACTAAGATGGCCACTGAGCAAAACAAGATGGCTGCAGGGACAGGACGGTCACTCACGGGAGACTAAAAGAGGGCAGCGGGCGGCTAGGTATCGATCAATGGTATATGGTGTGTTTGATAGAAACTCGATATGCAAATAAGTGACTACGGGGACGGGGCATACTGAGGCAGCGGGATATTAAACACAGCAATATTGCGACTGAAACTAAGATGGCCGCTGAGCAAAACAAGATGGCCATGAGGACAGGACGGTCACTCTCGGGAGACTAAACACAGCAAAATGACCGTGAACCATACATACTGTAGCAAGCTACTTACAGTACCAGCGGGTTGATACTGTAGGAAACAGCTGAAGAAGTTCAGGGTACAGCAACAAAGGTGATTTGAAAGTCAGGAAGAGTTGCAGAGGTACAGTAGATCACGGTAATAAGCAGCAACCACAGCGACTCGGAAGTCAGGCTGCGTTGCAGATAGTAGTATCTCAATGGTTCGTACTGATGATACGTGCCGAAGAGACAAGCAGCAAGTCCGTACGGTTAAGTAACAGATTCACAGTGTGGATCGGTAGGCCGGTCTGAGATGCTATATTATACTACCAGAGACAAAAGAATTCCTTCCCGCTGAAAATCTGGCCGCTGATTGGTGCATTTGAAAAATGCACTTCCTTGTGGTCCAATGGCATGGTAGAGTTTTGGCGGCAAGGTTTTCTTTGTCTCTGGTAGCATAAAAGAGCATCTCAGACTGGCCAAGCTATCCACACTGTGAATCTGCTACTTAACTGTACAGACTTGCTGCCCGGATTCTCTCGTCGGCACGTATCAACAGTACGAACCCTTGAGATACTACTATCTGCAACGCTGCCTGACTTCTAAGTCACTGTTGTTGCTGCTCATTACCGTGATCTACCTCTGCAACTCTGCCTGACTTCCGAGTCACCTTTGTTGCTGTACCCTGAGCTTCTACAGCTGTTTCCTACAGTATCAACCCACTGGTACTGTAAGTAGCTTGCTATGTATGGTTCACCGTCATTTTGTTGTTTGCTGTGTTAGATGTTTAATTGCGTATTGAGTTTCTATCACACACCGTATACCGCTGATCGATTCCTAGCCACCTGCTGCCCCTTTTAGTCTCCCGTGAGTCACCTTGCTATCCCCGTGGCCATCTGGTGTTTGCTCAGTGGCCATCTTAGTTTCAGTCGCAAAATTGCTGTGTTTAATATCCTGCTGGACCAGTATGCCCCGTCCTTTGCCAGTCCCCGTAGATGCTGATTTGCATATCGGGTTTCTATCACACACCGTATACCGCTGATCAATTCCTAACCACCCGCTGCCCCTTTAAGTCTCCCATGAGTGACCTTGCTATCCCCGTGGTCATCTTGTTTTTGCTCAGTGGCCATCTTAGTTTCAGTTGCAAAATCGCTGTGTTTAATATCCCGCTGCCTCAGTACGCCCCGTCCTTTGCCCGTCCCCGTAGACACTGATTTTGATTTGTGTATCAGGTTTATATCACACACCGTATACCGCTGATTGATTACTAGCCACCTGCTGCCCCTTTTAGTCTCCAGTGAGTGACCTTGCTATCCCCGTGGCCATCTTGTATTTGCCCAGTGGCCATCTTAGTTTCAGCCGCAAAATTGCTGGGTTTACTATCCCACTGCCTCAGTATGCCCCATCCTTTGCCCTTCCCCGTAGATACTGATTTGCGTATCAGGTTTCTATCACACACCGTATACCACTGATCGATTCCTAGCCACCCGCTGCCCCTTTTAGTCTCCCGTGAGTGACCTTCCTATCCCCGCGGCCATCTTGTGTTTGCTCAGCGGCCATCTTAGTTTCAGTTGCAATACTGCTGTGTGTAATGTCCTGTTTGTCTCCTTCATAGATGCACCTTTGCGTGTTAAGGGACATACTGTATGTATCACAGCTTGATGTGAGATAAAATTGGGAAATATATATCACCAATAAGCCCAAAATGATCATTTATTAAACACACCCTGCAAAATATGCCCCTTAGTTTCCATCAGCAGGCAACATTTCATATTACAGTACTGTAACTGCTGGTGTAAATGTTAGGAAATTTAATGTGTAATACTTTTTAGCCATTACTGTACAGTACTGTATGTTTAGCCCTGGTCATGACAGCACAGTATGCCTGATATACAGTACTGTACTGTATATATATTCATAACTGATTTGGAGCGCCAAATGTGCTATTTGTATAACATAAATTTAAACTTAGTGTGTACTATACCATTAGAAGCATTAGTGTAAAAGTTACAGTAAATGTGCAAAGAAGTGCAATAATGCAATGATAGGTACAGTATAATACTGTACTGTATGTGCATACAATTATACTGTATAGAGTACGTACAGTAAATACAATGTAAGGTGCGGAATATTAAATAATATATCATTTTTTATTTGTCTTTTATGTACTGCCCAACACAGTACAGTATGTGTGAGAGTCAGGTCTATTGTACTGTATATTCTGAATTCAATATTTTTTTTATATTCATATATTATGGCATTTTTAGGCTGATATACTATACTGTACACAGTACTGTAATATTCCATACCTTAAATTGTATTTACTGTCTGTATGTAATTGTATGCACATATTATACCTACAGTACTGTATCATTGCATTATTGCACCACTTTGCACATTTAACTTTTACACTAATGGTTCTAATGGTACTGTACACACTAAGTTTTGATTTATGTTATAAAAATAGCACATTTGGTGCTCTACTGTACAATACTGTACTGTATATCAGTTCAGATATTCACACATTTTATTACTGACAAATCACCATTGTCATTACTGATGAGCTGACACCTACAGTACTGTACAGTACAGTACAGTATATCATTAGGAAGTGTTTTTAGACACCTGTATTATTTATCATATTTATTATCTTGTGCCTCTATTAGGGGTGAGCGGATTCGGATTTCTGAAATCCAAACCCCCCCGAGCCCCCCCGATCCGAGGCAGATCCGAGTCAGGCTCAACTTTTCCCGCCTGACTCGGATCTGAAATCGAGGCAAAACGTCATCATCCCGCCTTCCGGGTCTCGCGGGTTTTGGATCCGATATAAGGTACCAGCGTCAGCGCCATTTTCTCACTCAGCTGTGGACAGTGAAGAGGGAGGGTGGGAGTTAGGGCTGGCTGGGCTGTGTAGTGTAGTGTAGTGCAGAGTAGTGTTGTGCTGCGCTGTGCTGCTGTTGTCCATAGGGGCTGTGTCCACTACTTCAAAGTCCATAGGGGCTGGCTGTGTTGTGCTGTGCTGCTGTTGTTAATAGGGGCTGTGTCCACCATTTCAAAGTCCATAGGGGCTGGCTGGACTGTGTTGTGCAGTCAGTTCTCCATAGGGGCTGTGTCCACTCCAAAGTCCTGTGCAGTGTCCCAGTCCTAAAGGGGTGCTGTAGTGTTGTCCAGGGGGTGCTCTGTCCATCAGGGGTGCTCCCCCAAGTGCTAAAAAAATAATATTTTTTCTGTGTTTGTGAATTGTGTGCGCAGTAGCCGCACGTGCATCAACAAAGTAGTGCCAAGCATGTGCCTGTGTCATAAGTAAAGGGCCGGCTGGCTTGACCATTAAAGGGTGCTGTAACCCCCAAAGTACACTCCAGTCCAAACCAAAAAAAAAAAATATTTTCTGTGTTTGTGAATTGTGTGCGCAGTAGCCGCACGTGCATCAACAAAGTAGTGCCAAGCATGCGCCTGTGTCATAAGTAAAAAGGGCCGGCTGGCTTGACCGTTAAAGGGTGCTGTAACCCCCAAAGTACACTCCAAACCAAATAACAAAATATTTTTTCTGTGTTTGAGAATTGTGTGCGCAGTAGCCGCACGTGCATCAACAAAATAGTGCCAAGCATGCGCCTGTGTCATAAGTAAAGGGCCGGCTGGCTTGACCATTAAAGGGTGCTGTAACCCCCAAAGTACACTCCAAACCAAATAACAAAATATTTTTTCTGTGTTTGTGAATTGTGTGCGCAGTAGCCGCACGTGCATCAACAAAGAAGTGCCAAGCGTGCGCCTGTGTCATAAGTAAAGGGCCAGCTGGCTTGACCATTAAAGGGTGCTGTAACCCCCAAAGTACACTCCTGTCCAAACCAAAAAAAAAATATTTTTTGTGTTTGTGAATTGTGTGCGCAGTAGCCGCACATGCATCAACAAAGTAGTGCCAAGAGTGCGCCTGTGTCATAAGTAAAGGGCCGGCTGGCTTGACCATTAAAGGGTGCTGTAACCCCCAAAGTACACTCCAGTCCAAACCAAAAAAAAAAAATTTTCTGTGTTTGTGAATTGTGTGCGCAGTAGCCGCACGTGCATCAACAAAGTAGTGCCAAGCGTGCACCTGTGTCATAAGTAAAGGGCCGGCTGGCTTGACCATTAAAGGGTGCTGTAACCCCCAAAGTACACTCCAGTCCTAACCAAAAAAATATTTTCTGTGTTTGTGAATTGTGTGCGCAGTAGCCGCACGTGCATCAACAAAATAGTGCCAAGCGTGCGCCTGTGTCATAAGTAAAGGGCCGGCTGGCTTGACCATTAAAGGGTGCTGTAACCCCCAAAGTACACTCCAGTCCAAACCAAAAAAAAAATATTTTCTGTGTTTGTGAATTGTGTGCGCAGTAGCCGCACGTGCATCAACAAAGTAGTGCCAAGCGTGCGCCTGTGTCATAAGTAATGGGCCAGCTGGCTTGACCATTAAAGGGTGCTGTAACCCCCAAAGTACACTCCAGTCCAAACCAAAAAAAAAATATTTTCTGTGTTTGTGAATTGTGTGCGCAGTAGCAGCACGTGCATCAACAAAGTAGTGCCAAGCGTGCGCCTGTGTCATAAGTAAAGGGCCGGCTGGCTTGACCATTAAAGGGTGCTGTAACCCCCAAAGTACACTCCAGTCCAAACCAAAAAAAAAAATATTTTCTGTGTTTGTGAATTGTGTGCGCAGTAGCCGCACGTGCATCAACAAAGTAGTGCCAAGCGTGCACCTGTGTCATAAGTAAAGGGCTGGCTGGCTTGACCATTAAAGGATGCTGTAACCCCCATATTACACTCCAGTCCAAACCAAAAAAATATATATTTTCTGTGTTTGTGAATTGTGTGCGCAGTAGCCGCACGTGCATCAACAAAGTAGTGCCAAGCGTGCGCCTGTGTCATAAGTAAAGGGCCGGCTGGCTTGACCGTTAAAGGGTGCTGTAACCCCCAAAGTACACTCCAAACCAGATAACAAAATATTTTTTCTGTGTTTGTGAATTGTGTGCACAGTAGCCGCACGTGCATCAACAAAATAGTGCCAAGCATGCGCCTGTGTCATAAGTAAAGGGCCGGCTGGCTTGACCATTAAAGGGTGCTGTAACCCCCAAAGTACTCTACAAACCAAATAACAAAATATTTTTTCTGTGTTTGTGAATTGTGTGCGCAGTAGCCGCTCGTGCATCAACAAAGTAGTGCCAAGCGTGTGCCTGTGTCATAAGTTAAGGGCCAGCTGGCTTGACCATTAAAGGGTGCTGTAACCCCCAAAGTACACTCCAGTCCAAACCAAAAAAAAAATATTTTCTGTGTTTGTGAATTGTGTGCGCAGTAGCCGCACGTGCATCAACAAAGTAGTGCCAAGCGTGCGCCTGTGTCATAAGTAAAGGGCCGGCTGGCTTGACCATTAAAGGGTGCTGTAACCCCCAAAGTACACACCTGTCCAAACCAAAAAAAAAATATTTTCTGTGTTTGTGAATTGTGTGCGCAGTAGCCGCACGTGCATCAACAAAGTAGTGCCAAGCGTGCGCCTGTGTCATAAGTAAAGGGCCGGCTGGCTTGACCATTAAAGGGTGCTGTAACCCCCAAAGTACACTCCAGTCCAAACCCCCCAAAAAAATATTTACTGTGTTTCTGAATTGTGTGCGCAATAGCCGCATGTGCATCAACAAAGTAGTGCCAAGCGTGTGCCTGTGTCATAAGTAAAGGGCCGGCTGGCTTGACCGTTAAAGGGTGCTGTAACCCCCAAAGTACACTCCAAACCAGATAACAAAATATTTTTTCTGTGTTTGTGAATTGTGTGCACAGTAGCCGCACGTGCATCAACAAAATAGTGCCAAGCATGCGCCTGTGTCATAAGTAAAGGGCCGGCTGGCTTGACCATTAAAGGGTGCTGTAACCCCCAAAGTACACTACAAACCAAATAACAAAATATTTTTTCTGTGTTTGTGAATTGTGTGCGCAGTAGCCGCTCGTGCATCAACAAAGTAGTGCCAAGCGTGTGCCTGTGTCATAAGTAAAGGGCCAGCTGGCTTGACCATTAGAGGGTGCTGTAACCCCCAAAGTACACTCCAGTCCAAACCAAAAAAAAAATATTTTCTGTGTTTGTGAATTGTGTGCGCAGTAGCCGCACGTGCATCAACAAAGTAGTGCCAAGCGTGCGCCTGTGTCATAAGTAAAGGGCCGGCTGGCTTGACCATTAAAGGGTGCTGTAACCCCCAAAGTACACTCCAGTCCAAACCAAAAAAAAAATATTTTCTGTGTTTGTGAATTGTGTGCGCAGTAGCCGCACGTGCATCAACAAAGTAGTGCCAAGCGTGCGCCTGTGTCATAAGTAAAGGGCCGGCTGGCTTGACCATTAAAGGGTGCTGTAACCCCCAAAGTACACTCCAGTCCAAACCCCAAAAAAAAATATTTACTGTGTTTGTGAATTGTGTGCGCAATAGCCGCATGTGCATCAACAAAGTAGTGCCAAGCGTGTGCCTGTGTCATAAGTAAAGGGCCGGCTGGCTTGACCGTTAAAGGGTGCTGTAACCCCCAAAGTACACTCCAGTCCAAACCAAAAAAAAAAATATTTTCTGTGTTTGTGAATTGTGTGCGCAGTAGCCGCTCGTGCATCAACAAAGTAGTGCCAAGCGTGCGCCTGTGTCATAAGTAAAGGGCCAGCTGGCTTGACCATTAAAGGGTGCTGTAACCCCCAAAGTACACTCCAGTCCAAACCAAAAAAAAAATATTTTCTGTGTTTGTGAATTGTGTGCGCAGTAGCCGCACGTGCATCAACAAAGTAGTGCCAAGCGTGCGCCTGTGTCATAAGTAAAGGGCCGGCTGGCTTGACCATTAAAGGGTGCTGTAACCCCCAAAGTACACTCCTGTCCAAACCAAAAAAAAAATATTTTCTGTGTTTGTGAATTGTGTGCGCAGTAGCCGCACGTGCATCAACAAAGTAGTGCCAAGCGTGCGCCTGTGTCATAAGTAAAGGGCCGGCTGTCTTGACCATTAAAGGGTGCTGTAACCCCCAAAGTACACTCCAGTCCAAACCCCCCAAAAAAATATTTACTGTGTTTGTGAATTGTGTGCGCAATAGCCGCATGTGCATCAACAAAGTAGTGCCAAGCGTGTGCCTGTGTCATAAGTAAAGGGCCAGCTGGCTTGACCGTTAAAGGGTGCTGTAACCCCCAAAGTACACTCCAGTCCAAACCAAAAAAAAAAAATATTTTCTGTGTTTGTCAATTGTGTGCGTAGTAGCCACACGTGCATCAACAATGTAGTGCCAAGCGTGCGCCTGTGTCATAAGTAAAGGGCCAGCTGGCTTTGCCGTTAAAGGGTGCTGTAACCCCCAAAGTACACTCCAAACCAAATAACAAAATATTTTTTCTGTGTTTGTGAATTGTGTGCGCAGTAGACGCACGTGCATCAACAAAATAGTGCCAAGCATGCGCCTGTGTCATAATTAAAGGGCCAGCTGGCTTGACCATTAAAGGGTGCTGTAACCCCCAAAGTACACTCCATACCAAATAACAAAAAATATTTTCTGTGTTTGTGAATTGTGTGCGCAGTAGCCACACGTGCATCAACAAAGTAGTGCCAAGCGTGCGCCTGTGTCATAAGTAAAGGGCCGGCTGGCTTGACCGTTAAAGGGTGCTGTAACCCCCAAAGTACACTCCAAACCAGATAACAAAATATTTTTTCTGTGTTTGTGAATTGTGTGCACAGTAGCCGCACGTGCATCAACAAAATAGTGCCAAGCATGCGCCTGAGTCATAAGTAAAGGGCCGGCTGGCTTGACCATTAAAGGGTGCTGTAACCCCCAAAGTACACTACAAACCAAATAACAAAATATTTTTTCTGTGTTTGTGAATTGTGTGCGCAGTAGCCGCTCGTGCATCAACAAAGTAGTGCCAAGCGTGCGCCTGTGTCATAAGTAAAGGGCCAGCTGGCTTGACCATTAGAGGGTGCTGTAACCCCCAAAGTACACTCCAGTCCAAACAAAAAAAAAAATATTTTCTGTGTTTGTGAATTGTGTGCGCAGTAGCCGCACGTGCATCAACAAAGTAGTGCCAAGCGTGCGCCTGTGTCATAAGTAAAGGGCCGGCTGGCTTGACCATTAAAGGGTGCTGTAACCCCCAAAGTACACTCCAGTCCAAACCAAAAAAAAAATATTTTCTGTGTTTGTGAATTGTGTGCGCAGTAGCCGCACGTGCATCAACAAAGTAGTGCCAAGCGTGCGCCTGTGTCATAAGTAAAGGGCCGGCTGGCTTGACCATTAAAGGGTGCTGTAACCCCCAAAGTACACTCCAGTCCAAACCCCCCAAAAAAATATTTACTGTGTTTGTGAATTGTGTGCGCAATAGCCGCATGTGCATCAACAAAGTAGTGCCAAGCGTGTGCCTGTGTCATAAGTAAAGGGGCGGCTGGCTTGACCGTTAAAGGGTGCTGTAACCCCCAAAGTACACTCCAGTCCAAACCAAAAAAAAAAATATTTTCTGTGTTTGTGAATTGTGTGCGCAGTAGCAACACGTGCATCAACAAATTAGTGCCAAGCGTGCGCCTGTGTCATAAGTAAAGGGCCGGCTGGCTTGACCGTTAAAGGGTGCTGTAACCCCCAAAGTACACTCCAAACCAAATAACAAAATATTTTTTCTGTGTTTGTGAATTGTGTGCACAGTAGCCGCACGTGCATCAACAAAATAGTGCCAAGCATGCGCCTGTGTCATAAGTAAAGGGCCGGCTGGCTTGACCATTAAAGGGTGCTGTAACCCCCAAAGTACACTACAAACCAAATAACAAAATATTTTTTCTGTGTTTGTGAATTGTGTGCGCAGTAGCCGCTCGTGCATCAACAAAGTAGTGCCAAGCGTGCGCCTGTGTCATAAGTAAAGGGCCAGCTGGCTTGACCATTAGAGGGTGCTGTAACCCCCAAAGTACACTCCAGTCCAAACCAAAAAAAAAATATTTTCTGTGTTTGTGAATTGTGTGCGCAGTAGCCGCACGTGCATCAACAAAGTAGTGCCAAGCGTGCGCCTGTGTCATAAGTAAAGGGCCGGCTGGCTTGACCATTAAAGGGTGCTGTAACCCCCAAAGTACACTCCAGTCCAAACCAAAAAAAAAATATTTTCTGTGTTTGTGAATTGTGTGCGCAGTAGCCGCACGTGCATCAACAAAGTAGTGCCAAGCGTGCGCCTGTGTCATAAGTAAAGGGCCGGCTGGCTTGACCATTAAAGGGTGCTGTAACCCCCAAAGTACACTCCAGTCCAAACCCCCCAAAAAAATATTTACTGTGTTTGTGAATTGTGTGCGCAATAGCCGCATGTGCATCAACAAAGTAGTGCCAAGCGTGTGCCTGTGTCATAAGTAAAGGGGCGGCTGGCTTGACCGTTAAAAGGTGCTGTAACCCCCAAAGTACACTCCAGTCCAAACCAAAAAAAAAAATATTTTCTGTGTTTGTGAATTGTGTGCGCAGTAGCAACACATGCATCAACAAATTAGTGCCAAGCGTGCGCCTGTGTCATAAGTAAAGGGCCGGCTGGCTTGACCGTTAAAGGGTGCTGTAACCCCCAAAGTACACTCCAAACCAAATAACAAAATATTTTTTCTGTGTTTGTGAATTGTGTGCGCAGTAGCCGCACGTGCATCAACAAAATAGTGCCAAGCATGCGCCTGTGGCATAATTAAAGGGCCAGCTGGCTTGACCATTAAAGGGTGCTGTAACCCCCAAAGTACACTCCAAAACAAATAACAAAATATTTTTTCTGTGTTTGTGATCTGAGTGCGCAGTAGCCACACGTGCATCAACAATGTAGTGCCAAGCGTGCGCCTGTGTCATAAGTAAAGGGCCAGCTGGCTTGACTATTAAAGGGTGCTGTAACCCCCAAAGTACACTCCAGTCCAAACCAAAAAAAAATATTTTCTGTGTTTGTGAATTGTGTGCGCAGTAGACACACGTGCATCAACAAAATAGTGCCAAGCATGCGCCTGTGTCATAATTAAAGGGCCAGCTGGCTTGACCATTAAAGGGTGCTGTAACCCCCAAAGTACACTCCAAACCAAATAACAAAAAATATTTTCTGTGTTTGTGAATTGTGTGCGCAGTAGCCACACGTGCATCAACAAAGTAGTGCCAAGCGTGCGCCTGTGTCATAAGTAAAGGGCCAGCTGGCTTGACCGTTAAAGGGTGCTGTAACCCCCAAAGTACACTCCAAACCAGATAACAAAATATTTTTTCTGTGTTTGTGAATTGTGTGCACAGTAGCCGCACGTGCATCAACAAAATAGTGCCAAGCATGCGCCTGTGTCATAAGTAAAGGGCCGGCTGGCTTGACCATTAAAGGGTGCTGTAACCCCCAAAGTACACTACAAACCAAATAACAAAATATTTTTTCTGTGTTTGTGAATTGTGTGCGCAGTAGCCGCTCGTGCATCAACAAAGTAGTGCCAAGCGTGCGCCTGTGTCATAAGTAAAGGGCCAGCTGGCTTGACCATTAGAGGGTGCTGTAACCCCCAAAGTACACTCCAGTCCAAACCAAAAAAAAAATATTTTCTGTGTTTGTGAATTGTGTGCGCAGTAGCCGCACGTGCATCAACAAAGTAGTGCCAAGCGTGCGCCTGTGTCATAAGTAAAGGGCCGCCTGGCTTGACCATTAAAGGGTGCTGTAACCCCCAAACTACACTCCAGTCCAAACCAAAAAAAAAATATTTTCTGTGTTTGTGAATTGTGTGCGCAGTAGCCGCACGTGCATCAACAAAGTAGTGCCAAGCGTGCGCCTGTGTCATAAGTAAAGGGCCGGCTGGCTTGACCATTAAAGGGTGCTGTAACCCCCAAAGTACACTCCAGTCCAAACCCCAAAAAAAAATATTTACTGTGTTTGTGAATTGTGTGCGCAATAGCCGCATGTGCATCAACAAAGTAGTGCCAAGCGTGTGCCTGTGTCATAAGTAAAGGGCTGGCTGGCTTGACCGTTAAAGGGTGCTGTAACCCCCAAAGTACACTCCAGTCCAAACCAAAAAAAAAAATATTTTCTGTGTTTGTGAATTGTGTGCGCAGTAGCCGCTCGTGCATCAACAAAGTAGTGCCAAGCGTGCGCCTGTGTCATAAGTAAAGGGCCAGCTGGCTTGACCATTAAAGGGTGCTGTAACCCCCAAAGTACACTCCAGTCCAAACCAAAAAAAAAATATTTTCTGTGTTTGTGAATTGTGTGCGCAGTAGCCGCACGTGCATCAACAAAGTAGTGCCAAGCGTGCGCCTGTGTCATAAGTAAAGGGCCGGCTGGCTTGACCATTAAAGGGTGCTGTAACCCCCAAAGTACACTCCTGTCCAAACCAAAAAAAAAATATTTTCTGTGTTTGTGAATTGTGTGCGCAGTAGCCGCACGTGCATCAACAAAGTAGTGCCAAGCGTGCGCCTGTGTCATAAGTAAAGGGCCGGCTGGCTTGACCATTAAAGGGTGCTGTAACCCCCAAAGTACACTCCAGTCCAAACCCCCAAAAAAATATTTACTGTGTTTGTGAATTGTGTGCGCAATAGCCGCATGTGCATCAACAAAGTAGTGCCAAGCGTGTGCCTGTGTCATAAGTAAAGGGCCGGCTGGCTTGACCGTTAAAGGGTGCTGTAACCCCCAAAGTACACTCCAGTCCAAACCAAAAAAAAAAATATTTTCTGTGTTTGTGAATTGTGTGCGTAGTAGCAACACGTGCATCAACAAATTAGTGCCAAGCGTGCGCCTGTGTCATAAGTAAAGGGCCGGCTGGCTTGACCGTTAAAGGGTGCTGTAACCCCCAAAGTACACTCCAAACCAAATAACAAAATATTTTTTCTGTGTTTGTGAATTGTGTGCGCAGTAGCCGCACGTGCATCAACAAAATAGTGCCAAGCATGCGCCTGTGGCATAATTAAAGGGCCAGCTGGCTTGACCATTAAAGGGTGCTGTAACCCCCAAAGTACACTCCAAAACAAATAACAAAATATTTTTTCTGTGTTTGTGAACTGAGTGCGCAGTAGCCACACGTGCATCAACAATGTAGTGCCAAGCGTGCGCCTGTGTCATAAGTAAAGGGCCAGCTGTCTTGACCATTAAAGGGTGCTGTAACCCCCAAAGTACACTCCAGTCCAAACCAAAAAAAAATATTTTCTGTGTTTGTGAATTGTGTGCGCAGTAGACACACGTGCATCAACAAAATAGTGCCAAGCATGCGCCTGTGTCATAATTAAAGGGCCAGCTGGCTTGACCATTAAAGGGTGCTGTAACCCCCAAAGTACACTCCAAACCAAATAACAAAAAATATTTTCTGTGTTTGTGAATTGTGTGCGCAGTAGCCACACGTGCATCAACAAAGTAGTGCCAAGCGTGCGCCTGTGTCATAAGTAAAGGGCCAGCTGGCTTGACCGTTAAAGGGTGCTGTAACCCCCAAAGTACACTCCAAACCAGATAACAAAATATTTTTTCTGTGTTTGTGAATTGTGTGCACAGTAGCCGCACGTGCATCAACAAAATAGTGCCAAGCATGCGCCTGTGTCATAAGTAAAGGGCCGGCTGGCTTGACCATTAAAGGGTGCTGTAACCCCCAAAGTACACTACAAACCAAATAACAAAATATTTTTTCTGTGTTTGTGAATTGTGTGCGCAGTAGCCGCTCGTGCATCAACAAAGTAGTGCCAAGCGTGCGCCTGTGTCATAAGTAAAGGGCCAGCTGGCTTGACCATTAGAGGGTGCTGTAACCCCCAAAGTACACTCCAGTCCAAACCAAAAAAAAAATATTTTCTGTGTTTGTGAATTGTGTGCGCAGTAGCCGCACGTGCATCAACAAAGTAGTGCCAAGCGTGCGCCTGTGTCATAAGTAAAGGGCCGGCTGGCTTGACCATTAAAGGGTGCTGTAACTCCCAAAGTACACTCCAGTCCAAACCAAAAAAAAAATATTTTCTGTGTTTGTGAATTGTGTGCGCAGTAGCCGCACGTGCATCAACAAAGTAATGCCAAGCGTGCGCCTGTGTCATAAGTAAAGGGCCGGCTGGCTTGACCATTAAAGGGTGCTGTAACCCCCAAAGTACACTCCAGTCCAAACCCCAAAAAAAAATATTTACTGTGTTTGTGAATTGTGTGCGCAATAGCCGCATGTGCATCAACAAAGTAGTGCCAAGCGTGTGCCTGTGTCATAAGTAAAGGGCCGGCTGGCTTGACCGTTAAAGGGTGCTGTAACCCCCAAAGTACACTCCAGTCCAAACCAAAAAAAAAATATTTTCTGTGTTTGTGAATTGTGTGCGCAGTAGCCGCTCGTGCATCAACAAAGTAGTGCCAAGCGTGCGCCTGTGTCATAAGTAAAGGGCCAGCTGGCTTGAACCATTAAAGGGTGCTGTAACCCCCAAAGTACACTCCAGTCCAAACCAAAAAAAAAATATTTTCTGTGTTTGTGAATTGTGTGCGCAGTAGCCGCACGTGCATCAACAAAGTAGTGCCAAGCGTGCGCCTGTGTCATAAGTAAAGGGCCGGCTGGCTTGACCATTAAAGGGTGCTGTAACCCCCAAAGTACACTCCTGTCCAAACCAAAAAAAAAATATTTTCTGTGTTTGTGAATTGTGTGCGCAGTAGCCGCACGTGCATCAACAAAGTAGTGCCAAGCGTGCGCCTGTGTCATAAGTAAAGGGCCGGCTGGCTTGACCATTAAAGGGTGCTGTAACCCCCAAAGTACACTCCAGTCCAAACCCCCAAAAAAATATTTACTGTGTTTGTGAATTGTGTGCGCAATAGCCGCATGTGCATCACAAAGTAGTGCCAAGCGTGTGCCTGTGTCATAAGTAAAGGGCCGGCTGGCTTGACCGTTAAAGGGTGCTGTAACCCCCAAAGTACACTCCAGTCCAAACCAAAAAAAAAAATATTTTCTGTGTTTGTGAATTGTGTGCGTAGTAGCCACACGTGCATCAACAATGTAGTGCCAAGCGTGCGCCTGTGTCATAAGTAAAGGGCCAGCTGGCTTTGCCGTTAAAGGGTGCTGTAACCCCCAAAGTACACTCCAATCCAAATAACAAAATATTTTTTCTGTGTTTGTGAATTGTGTGCGCAGTAGACGCACGTGCATCAACAAAATAGTGCCAAGCATGCGCCTGTGTCATAATTAAAGGGCCAGCTGGCTTGACCATTAAAGGGTGCTGTAACCCCCAAAGTACACTCCAAACCAAATAACAAAAAATATTTTCTGTGTTTGTGAATTGTGTGCGCAGTAGCCACACGTGCATCAACAAAGTAGTGCCAAGCGTGCGCCTGTGTCATAAGTAAAGGGCCGGCTGGCTTGACCGTTAAAGGGTGCTGTAACCCCCAAAGTACACTCCAAACCAGATAACAAAATATTTTTTCTGTGTTTGTGAATTGTGTGCACAGTAGCCGCACGTGCATCAACAAAATAGTGCCAAGCATGCGCCTGTGTCATAAGTAAAGGGCCGGCTGGCTTGACCATTAAAGGGTGCTGTAACCCCCAAAGTACACTACAAACCAAATAACAAAATATTTTTTCTGTGTTTGTGAATTGTGTGCGCAGTAGCCGCTCGTGCATCAACAAAGTAGTGCCAAGCGTGTGCCTGTGTCATAACTAAAGGGCCAGCTGGCTTGACCATTAGAGGGTGCTGTAACCCCCAAAGTACACTCCAGTCCAAACCAAAAAAAAAATATTTTCTGTGTTTGTGAATTGTGTGCGCAGTAGCTGCACGTGCATCAACAAAGTAGTGCCAAGCGTGCGCCTGTGTCATAAGTAAAGGGCCGGCTGGCTTGACCATTAAAGGGTGCTGTAACCCCCAAAGTACACTCCAGTCCAAACCAAAAAAAAAATATTTTCTGTGTTTGTGAATTGTGTGCGCAGTAGCCGCACGTGCATCAACAAAGTAGTGCCAAGCGTGCGCCTGTGTCATAAGTAAAGGGCCGGCTGGCTTGACCATTAAAGGGTGCTGTAACCCCCAAAGTACACTCCAGTCCAAACCCCAAAAAAAAATATTTACTGTGTTTGTGAATTGTGTGCGCAATAGCCGCATGTGCATCAACAAAGTAGTGCCAAGCGTGTGCCTGTGTCATAAGTAAAGGGCCGGCTGGTTTGACCGTTAAAGGGTGCTGTAACCCCCAAAGTACACTCCAGTCCAAACCAAAAAAAAAAATATTTTCTGTGTTTGTGAATTGTGTGCGCAGTAGCAACACGTGCATCAACAAAGTAGTGCCAAGCGTGCGCCTGTGTCATAAGTAAAGGGCCGGCTGGCTTGACCGTTAAAGGGTGCTGTAACCCCCAAAGTACACTCCAAACCAAATAACAAAATATTTTTTCTGTGTTTGTGAATTGAGTGCGCAGTAGCCACACGTGCATCAACAATGTAGTGCCAAGCGTGCGCCTGTGTCATAAGTAAAGGGCCAGGTGGCTTGACCATTAAAGGGTGCTGTAACCCCCAAAGTACACTCCAGTCCAAACCAAAAAAAAATATTTTCTGTGTTTGTGAATTGTGTGCGCAGTAGCCGCATGTGCATCAACAAAGTAGTGCCAAGCGTGCGCCTGTGTCATAAGTAAAGGGCCGGCTGGCTTGACCATTAAAGGGTGCTGTAACCCCCAAAGTACACTCCAGTCCAAACCAAAAAAAAAATATTTTCTGTGTTTGTGAATTGTGTGCGCAGTAGCGGCACGTTAATCAACAAAGTAGTGCCAAGCATGTGCATGTGTCATAAGTAAAGGGCCGGCTGGCTTGACCATTAAAGGGTGCTGTAACCCCCAAAGTACACTCCAGTCCAAACCCCCCAAAAAAATATTTTCTGTGTTTGTGAATTGTGTGCGCAATAGCCGCATGTGCATCAACAAAGTAGTGCCAAGCGTGCGCCTGTGTCATAAGTAAAGGGCCGGCTGGCTCGACTGTTAAAGGGTGCTGTAACCCCCAAAGTACACTCCAGTCCAAAACAAACAAAAAAATATTTTCTGTATTTGTGAATTGTGGGCGCAGTAGCCTCACGTGCATCAACAAAGTAGTGCCAAGCGTGCGCCTGTGTCATAAGTAAAGGGCTGGCTGGCTTGACCGATAAAGGGTGCTGTAACCCCCAAAGTACACTCCAAACCAAATAACAAAATATTTTTTCTGTGTTTGAGAATTGTGTGCGCAGTAGCCGCACGTGCATCAACAAAATAGTGCCAAGCATGCGCCTGTGTCATAAGTAAAGGGCCGGCTGGCTTGACCATTAAAGGGTGCTGAAACCCCCAAAGTGCACTCCAAACCAAATAACAAAATATTTTTTCTCTGTTTGTGAATTGTGTGCGCAGTAGCCGCACGTGCATCAACAAAGAAGTGCCAAGCGTGCGCCTGTGTCATAAGTAAAGGGCCAGCTGGCTTGACCAGTAAAGGGTGCTGTAACCCCCAAAGTACACTCCTGTCCAAACCAAAAAACAAATATTTTCTGTGTTTGTGAATTGTGTGCGCAGTAGCCGCACATGCATCAACAAAGTAGTGCCAAGCGTGCGCCTGTGTCATAAGTAAAGGGCCGGCTGGCTTGACCATTAAAGGGTGCTGTAACCCCCAAAGTACACTCCAGTCCAAACCAAAAAAAAAATATTTTCTGTGTTTGTGAATTGTGTGCGCAGTAGCCGCACGTGCATCAACAAAGTAGTGCCAAGCGTGCACCTGTGTCATAAGTAAAGGGCCGGTTGGCTTGACCATTAAAGGGTGCTGTAACCCCCAAAGTACACTCCAGTCCTAACCAAAAAAATATTTTCTGTGTTTGTGAATTGTGTGCGCAGTAGCCGCACGTGCATCAACAAAATAGTGCCAAGCGTGCGCCTGTGTCATAAGTAAAGGGCCGGCTGGCTTGACCATTAAAGGGTGCTGTAACCCCCAAAGTACACTCCAGTCCAAACCCCCCAAAAAAATATTTTCTGTGTTTTATGAATTGTGTGCGCAGTAGCCGCACGTGCATCAACAAAGTAGTGCCAAGCGTGCGCCTGTGTCATAAGTAATGGGCCAGCTGGCTTGACCATTAAAGGGTGCTGTAACCCCCAAAGTACACTCCAGTCCAAACCAAAAAAAAAATATTTTCTGTGTTTGTGAATTGTGTGCGCAGTAGCCGCACGTGCATCAACAAAGTAGTGCCAAGCGTGCGCCTGTGTCATAAGTAAAGGGCCGGCTGGCTTGACCATTAAAGGGTGCTGTAACCCCCAAAGTACACTCCAGTCCAAACCAAAAAAAAAATATTTTCTGTGTTTGTGAATTGTGTGCGCAGTAGCCGCACGTGCATCAACAAAGTAGTGCCAAGCGTGCGCCTGTGTCATAAGTAAAGGGCCGGCTGGCTTGACCATTAAAGGGTGCTGTAACCCCCAAAGTACACTCCAGTCCAAACCCCAAAAAAAAATATTTACTGTGTTTGTGAATTGTGTGCGCAATAGCCGCATGTGCATCAACAAAGTAGTGCCAAGCGTGTGCCTGTGTCATAAGTAAAGGGCCGGCTGGCTTGACCGTTAAAGGGTGCTGTAACCCCCAAAGTACACTCCAGTCCAAACCCCAAAAAAAAATATTTTCTGTGTTTGTGAATTGTGTGCGCAGTAGCCGCTCGTGCATCAACAAAGTAGTGCCAAGCGTGCGCCTGTGTCATAAGTAAAGGGCCAGCTGGCTTGACCATTAAAGGGTGCTGTAACCCCCAAAGTACACTCCAGTCCAAACCAAAAAAAAAATATTTTCTGTGTTTGTGAATTGTGTGCGCAGTAGCCGCACGTGCATCAACAAAGTAGTGCCAAGCGTGCGCCTGTGTCATAAGTAAAGGGCCGGCTGGCTTGACCATTAAAGGGTGCTGTAACCCCCAAAGTACACTCCAGTCCAAACCCCCAAAAAAATATTTACTGTGTTTGTGAATTGTGTGCGCAATAGCCGCATGTGCATCAACAAAGTAGTGCCAAGCGTGTGCCTGTGTCATAAGTAAAGGGCCGGCTGGCTTGACCGTTAAAGGGTGCTGTAACCCCCAAAGTACACTCCAGTCCAAACCAAAAAAAAAAATATTTTCTGTGTTTGTGAATTGTGTGCGTAGTAGCCACACGTGCATCAACAATGTAGTGCCAAGCGTGCGCCTGTGTCATAAGTAATGGGCCAGCTGGCTTTGCCGTTAAAGGGTGCTGTAACCCCCAAAGTACACTCCAATCCAAATAACAAAATATTTTTTCTGTGTTTGTGAATTGTGTGCGCAGTAGACGCACGTGCATCAACAAAATAGTGCCAAGCATGCGCCTGTGTCATAATTAAAGGGCCAGCTGGCTTGACCATTAAAGGGTGCTGTAACCCCCAAAGTACACTCCAAACCAAATAACAAAAAATATTTTCTGTGTTTGTGAATTGTGTGCGCAGTAGCCACACGTGCTTCAACAAAGTAGTGCCAAGCGTGCGCCTGTGTCATAAGTAAAGGGCCGGCTGGCTTGACCGTTAAAGGGTGCTGTAACCCCCAAAGTACACTCCAAACCAGATAACAAAATATTTTTTCTGTGTTTGTGAATTGTGTGCACAGTAGCCGCACGTGCATCAACAAAATAGTGCCAAGCATGCGCCTGTGTCATAAGTAAAGGGCCGGCTGGCTTGACCATTAAAGGGTGCTGTAACCCCCAAAGTACACTACAAACCAAATAACAAAATATTTTTTCTGTGTTTGTGAATTGTGTGCGCAGTAGCCGCTCGTGCATCAACAACGTAGTGCCAAGCGTGTGCCTGTGTCATAACTAAAGGGCCAGCTGGCTTGACCATTAGAGGGTGCTGTAACCCCCAAAGTACACTCCAGTCCAAACCAAAAAAAAAATATTTTCTGTGTTTGTGAATTGTGTGCGCAGTAGCCGCACGTGCATCAACAAAGTAGTGCCAAGCGTGCGCCTGTGTCATAAGTAAAGGGCCGGCTGGCTTGACCATTAAAGGGTGCTGTAACCCCCAAAGTACACTCCAGTCCAAACCAAAAAAAAAATATTTTCTGTGTTTGTGAATTGTGTGCGCAGTAGCCGCACGTGCATCAACAAAGTAGTGCCAAGCGTGTGCCTGTGTCATAAGTAAAGGGCCGGCTGGCTTGACCATTAAAGGGTGCTGTAACCCCCAAAGTACACTCCAGTCCAAACCCCCAAAAAAAATATTTACTGTGTTTGTGAATTGTGTGCGCAATAGCCGCATGTGCATCAACAAAGTAGTGCCAAGCGTGTGCCTGTGTCATAAGTAAAGGGCCGGCTGGCTTGACCGTTAAAGGGTGCTGTAACCCCCAAAGTACACTCCAGTCCAAACCAAAAAAAAAAATATTTTCTGTGTTTGTGAATTGTGTGCGCAGTAGCAACACGTGCATCAACAAAGTAGTGCCAAGCGTGCGCCTGTGTCATAAGTAAAGGGCCAGCTGGCTTGACCGTTAAAGGGTGCTGTAACCCCCAAAGTACACTCCAAACCAAATAACAAAATATTTTTTCTGTGTTTGTGAATTGAGTGCGCAGTAGCCACACGTGCATCAACAATGTAGTGCCAAGCGTGCGCCTGTGTCATAAGTAAAGGGCCAGGTGGCTTGACCATTAAAGGGTGCTGTAACCCCCAAAGTACACTCCAGTCCAAACCAAAAAAAAATATTTTCTGTGTTTGTGAATTGTGTGCGCAGTAGCCGCATGTGCATCAACAAAGTAGTGCCAAGCGTGCGCCTGTGTCATAAGTAAAGGGCCGGCTGGCTTGACCATTAAAGGGTGCTGTAACCCCCAAAGTACACTCCAGTCCAAACCAAAAAAAAAATATTTTCTGTGTTTGTGAATTGTGTGCGCAGTAGCGGCACGTTAATCAACAAAGTAGTGCCAAGCATGTGCATGTGTCATAAGTAAAGGGCCGGCTGGCTTGACCATTAAAGGGTGCTGTAACCCCCAAAGTACACTCCAGTCCAAACCCCCCAAAAAAATATTTTCTGTGTTTGTGAATTGTGTGCGCAATAGCCGCATGTGCATCAACAAAGTAGTGCCAAGCGTGCGCCTGTGTCATAAGTAAAGGGCCGGCTGGCTCGACTGTTAAAGGGTGCTGTAACCCCCAAAGTACACTCCAGTCCAAAACAAAAAAAAAAATATTTTCTGTATTTGTGAATTGTGGGCGCAGTAGCCTCACGTGCATCAACAAAGTAGTGCCAAGCGTGCGCCTGTGTCATAAGTAAAGGGCTGGCTGGCTTGACCGATAAAGGGTGCTGTAACCCCCAAAGTACACTCCAAACCAAATAACAAAATATTTTTTCTGTGTTTGAGAATTGTGTGCGCAGTAGCCGCACGTGCATCAACAAAATAGTGCCAAGCATGCGCCTGTGTCATAAGTAAAGGGCCGGCTGGCTTGACCATTAAAGGGTGCTGAAACCCCCAAAGTGCACTCCAAACCAAATAACAAAATATTTTTTCTCTGTTTGTGAATTGTGTGCGCAGTAGCCGCACGTGCATCAACAAAGAAGTGCCAAGCGTGCGCCTGTGTCATAAGTAAAGGGCCAGCTGGCTTGACCAGTAAAGGGTGCTGTAACCCCCAAAGTACACTCCTGTCCAAACCAAAAAACAAATATTTTCTGTGTTTGTGAATTGTGTGCGCAGTAGCCGCACATGCATCAACAAAGTAGTGCCAAGCGTGCGCCTGTGTCATAAGTAAAGGGCCGGCTGGCTTGACCATTAAAGGGTGCTGTAACCCCCAAAGTACACTCCAGTCCAAACCAAAAAAAAAATATTTTCTGTGTTTGTGAATTGTGTGCGCAGTAGCCGCACGTGCATCAACAAAGTAGTGCCAAGCGTGCACCTGTGTCATAAGTAAAGGGCCGGTTGGCTTGACCATTAAAGGGTGCTGTAACCCCCAAAGTACACTCCAGTCCTAACCAAAAAAATATTTTCTGTGTTTGTGAATTGTGTGCGCAGTAGCCGCACGTGCATCAACAAAATAGTGCCAAGCGTGCGCCTGTGTCATAAGTAAAGGGTCGGCTGGCTTGACCATTAAAGGGTGCTGTAACCCCCAAAGTACACTCCAGTCCAAACCCCCCCAAAAAATATTTTCTGTGTTTTATGAATTGTGTGCGCAGTAGCCGCACGTGCATCAACAAAGTAGTGCCAAGCGTGCGCCTGTGTCATAAGTAATGGGCCAGCTGGCTTGACCATTAAAGGGTGCTGTAACCCCCAAAGTACACTCCAGTCCAAACAAAAAAAAAAATATTTTCTGTGTTTGTGAATTGTGTGCGCAGTAGCCGCACGTGCATCAACAAAGTAGTGCCAAGCGTGCGCCTGTGTCATAAGTAAAGGGCCGGCTGGCTTGACCATTAAAGGGTGCTGTAACCCCCAAAGTACACTCCAGTCCAAACCAAAAAAATATATATTTTCTGTGTTTGGGAATTGTGTGCGCAGTAGCTGCACGTGCATCAACAAAGTAGTGCCAAGCGTGCACCTGTGTCATAAGTAAAGGGCCGGCTGGCTTGACCATTAAAGGATGCTGTAACCCCCATATTACACTCCAGTCCAAACCAAAAAAATATATATTTTCTGTGTTTGTGAATTGTGTGCGCAGTAGCCGCACGTGCATCAACAAAGTAGTGCCAAGCGTGCGCCTGTGTCATAAGTAAAGGGCCGGCTGGCTTGACCGTTAAAGGGTGCTGTAACCCCCAAAGTACACTCCAAACCAGATAACAAAATATTTTTTCTGTGTTTGTGAATTGTGTGCACAGTAGCCGCACGTGCATCAACAAAATAGTGCCAAGCATGCGCCTGTGTCATAAGTAAAGGGCCGGCTGGCTTGACCATTAAAGGGTGCTGTAACCCCCAAAGTACACTACAAACCAAATAACAAAATATTTTTTCTGTGTTTGTGAATTGTGTGCACAGTAGCCGCTCGTGCATCAACAAAGTAGTGCCAAGCGTGCGCCTGTGTCATAAGTAAAGGGCCGGCTGGCTTGACCATTAAAGGGTGCTGTAACCCCCAAAGTACACTCCAGTCCTAACCAAAAAAAAATATTTTCTGAGTTTGTGAATTGTGTGCGCAGTAGCCGCACGTGCATCAACAAAGTAGTGCCAAGCGTGCGCCTGTGTCATAAGTAAAGGGCCAGCTGGCTTGACCATTAAAGGGTGCTGTAACCCCCAAAGTACACTCCTGTCCAAACCAAAAAAAAAATATTTTCTGTGTTTGTGAATTGTGTGCGCAGTAGCCGCACGTGCATCAACAAAGTAGTGCCAAGCGTGCGCCTGTGTCATAAGTAAAGGGCCGGCTGGCTTGACCATTAAAGGGTGCTGTAACCCCCAAAGTACACTCCAGTCCAAACCCCCCAAAAAAATATTTACTGTGTTTGTGAATTGTGTGCGCAATAGCCGCATGTGCATCAACAAAGTAGTGCCAAGCGTGTGCCTGTGTCATAAGTAAAGGGCCGGCTGGCTTGACCGTTAAAGGGTGCTGTAACCCCCAAAGTACACTCCAGTCCAAACCAAAAAAAAAAATATTTTCTGTGTTTGTGAATTGACGTGCATCAACAAAGTAGTGCCAAGCGTGCGCCTGTGTCATAAGTAAAGGGCCGGCTGGCTTGACCGTTAAAGGGTGCTGTAACCCCCAAAGTACACTCCAGTCCAAACCAAAAAAAAAATATTTTCTGTGTTTGTGAATTGTGTGCGCAGTAGCCGCACGTGCATCAACAAAGTAGTGCCAAGCGTGCGCCTGTGTCATAAGTAAAGGGCCAGCTGGCTTGACCATTAAAGGGTGCTGTAACCCCCAAAGTACACTCCAGTCCAAACCCCCAAAAAAAATATTTACTGTGTTTGTGAATTGTGTGCGCAATAGCCCCATGTGCATCAACAAAGTAGTGCCAAGCGTGTGCCTGTGTCATAAGTAAAGGGCCGGCTGGCTTGACCGTTAAAGGGTGCTGTAACCCCCAAAGTACACTCCAGTCCAAACCAAAAAAAAAATATTTTCTGTGTTTGTGAATTGTGTGCGCAGTAGCAACACGTGCATCAACAAAGTAGTGCCAAGCGTGCGCTTGTGTCATAAGTAAAGGGCCGGCTGGCTTGACCGTTAAAGGGTGCTGTAACCCCCAAAGTACACTCCAAACCAAATAACAAAATATTTTTTCTGTGTTTGTGAATTGTGTGCGCAGTAGCCGCACGTGCATCAACAAAATAGTGCCAAGCATGCGCCTGTGTCATAATTAAAGGGCCAGCTGGCTTGACCATTAAAGGGTGCTGTAACCCCCAAAGTACACTCCAAACCAAATAACACAATATTTTTTCTGTGTTTGTGAATTGAGTGCGAAGTAGCCGCACGTGCATCAACAATGTAGTGCCAAGCGTGCGCCTGTGTCATAAGTAAAGGGCCAGCTGGCTTGACCATTAAAGGGTGCTGTAACCCCCAAAGTACACTCCAGTCCAAACCAAAAAAAAATATTTTCTGTGTTTGTGAATTGTGTGCGCAGTAGCCGCATGTGCATCAACAAAGTAGTGCCAAGCGTGCGCCTGTGTCATAAGTAAAGGGCCGGCTGGCTTGACCATTAAAGGGTGCTGTAACCCCCAAAGTACACTCCAGTCCAAACCAAAAAAAAAATATTTTCTGTGTTTGTGAATTGTGTGCGCAGTAGCCGCACGTTAATCAACAAAGTAGTGCCAAGCGTGTGCATGTGTCATAAGTAAAGGGCCGGCTGGCTTGACCATTAAAGGGTGCTGTAACCCCCAAAGTACACTCCAGTCCAAACCCCCCAAAAAAATATTTTCTGTGTTTGTGAATTGTGTGCGCAATAGCCGCATGTGCATCAACAAAGTAGTGCCAAGCGTGCGCCTGTGTCATAAGTAAAGGGCCGGCTGGCTCGACTGTTAAAGGGTGCTGTAACCCCCAAAGTACACTCCAGTCCAAAACAAAAAAAAAATATTTTCTGTATTTGTGAATTGTGGGCGCAGTAGCCGCACGTGCATCAACAAAGTAGTGCCAAGCGTGCGCCTGTGTCATAAGTAATGGGCCAGCTGGCTTGACCATTAAAGGGTGCTGTAACCCCCAAAGTACACTCCAGTCCAAACCAAAAAAAAAATATTTTCTGTGTTTGTGAATTGTGTGCGCAGTAGCCGCACGTGCATCAACAAAGTAGTGCCAAGCGTGCGCCTGTGTCATAAGTAAAGGGCCGGCTGGCTTGACCATTAAAGGGTGCTGTAACCCCCAAAGTACACTCCAGTCCAAACCAAAAAAATATATATTTTCTGTGTTTGGGAATTGTGTGCGCAGTAGCTGCACGTGCATCAACAAAGTAGTGCCAAGCGTGCACCTGTGTCATAAGTAAAGGGCCGGCTGGCTTGACCATTAAAGGATGCTGTAACCCCCATATTACACTCCAGTCCAAACCAAAAAAATATATATTTTCTGTGTTTGTGAATTGTGTGCGCAGTAGCCGCACGTGCATCAACAAAGTAGTGCCAAGCGTGCGCCTGTGTCATAAGTAAAGGGCCGGCTGGCTTGACCGTTAAAGGGTGCTGTAACCCCCAAAGTACACTCCAAACCAGATAACAAAATATTTTTTCTGTGTTTGTGAATTGTGTGCACAGTAGCCGCACGTGCATCAACAAAATAGTGCCAAGCATGCGCCTGTGTCATAAGTAAAGGGCCGGCTGGCTTGACCATTAAAGGGTGCTGTAACCCCCAAAGTACACTACAAACCAAATAACAAAATATTTTTTCTGTGTTTGTGAATTGTGTGCGCAGTAGCCGCTCGTGCATCAACAAAGTAGTGCCAAGCGTGCGCCTGTGTCATAAGTAAAGGGCCGGCTGGCTTGACCATTAAAGGGTGCTGTAACCCCCAAAGTACACTCCAGTCCTAACCAAAAAAAAAATATTTTCTGAGTTTGTGAATTGTGTGCGCAGTAGCCGCACGTGCATCAACAAAGTAGTGCCAAGCGTGCGCCTGTGTCATAAGTAAAGGGCCAGCTGGCTTGACCATTAAAGGGTGCTGTAACCCCCAAAGTACACTCCTGTCCAAACCAAAAAAAAAATATTTTCTGTGTTTGTGAATTGTGTGCGCAGTAGCCGCACGTGCATCAACAAAGTAGTGCCAAGCGTGCGCCTGTGTCATAAGTAAAGGGCCGGCTGGCTTGACCATTAAAGGTTGCTGTAACCCCCAAAGTACACTCCAGTCCAAACCCCCCAAAAAAATATTTACTGTGTTTGTGAATTGTGTGCGCAATAGCCGCATGTGCATCAACAAAGTAGTGCCAAGCGTGTGCCTGTGTCATAAGTAAAGGGCCGGCTGGCTTGACCGTTAAAGGGTGCTGTAACCCCCAAAGTACACTCCAGTCCAAACCAAAAAAAAAAATATTTTCTGTGTTTGTGAATTGACGTGCATCAACAAAGTAGTGCCAAGCGTGCGCCTGTGTCATAAGTAAAGGGCCGGCTGGCTTGACCGTTAAAGGGTGCTGTAACCCCCAAAGTACACTCCAGTCCAAACCAATAAAAAAATATTTTCTGTGTTTGTGAATTGTGTGCGCAGTAGCCGCACGTGCATCAACAAAGTAGTGCCAAGCGTGCGCCTGTGTCATAAGTAAAGGGCCAGCTGGCTTGACCATTAAAGGGTGCTGTAACCCCCAAAGTACACTCCAGTCCAAACCCCCAAAAAAAATATTTACTGTGTTTGTGAATTGTGTGCGCAATAGCCGCATGTGCATCAACAAAGTAGTGCCAAGCGTGTGCCTGTGTCATAAGTAAAGGGCCGGCTGGCTTGACCGTTAAAGGGTGCTGTAACCCCCAAAGTACACTCCAGTCCAAACCAAAAAAAAAATATTTTCTGTGTTTGTGAATTGTGTGCGCAGTAGCAACACGTGCATCAACAAAGTAGTGCCAAGCGTGCGCCTGTGTCATAAGTAAAGGGCCGGCTGGCTTGACCGTTAAAGGGTGCTGTAACCCCCAAAGTACACTCCAAACCAAATAACAAAATATTTTTTCTGTGTTTGTGAATTGTGTGCGCAGTAGCCGCACGTGCATCAACAAAATAGTGCCAAGCATGCGCCTGTGTCATAAGTAAAGGGACGGCTGGCTTGACCATTAAAGGGTGCTGTAACCCCCAAAGTACACTCCAGTCCAAACCAAAAAAAAAATATTTTCTGTGTTTGTGAATTGTGTGCGCAGTAGCCGCACGTGCATCAACAAAGTAGTGCCAAGCGTGCGCCTGTGTCATAAGTAAAGAGCCGGCTGGCTTGACCGTTAAAGGGTGCTGTAACCCCCAAAGTACACTCCAAACCAAATAACAAAATATTTTTTCTGTGTTTGTGAATTGAGTGCGAAGTAGCCACACGTGCATCAACAAAGTAGTGCCAAGCGTGCGCCTGTGTCATAAGTAAAGGGACGGCTGGCTTGACCATTAAAGGGTGCTGTAACCCCCAAAGTACACTCCAGTCCAAACCAAAAAAAAAATATTTTCTGTGTTTGTGAATTGTGTGCGCAGTAGCCGCACGTGCATCAACAAAGTAGTGCCAAGCGTGTGCATGTGTCATAAGTAAAGGGCCGGCTGGCTTGACCATTAAAGGGTGCTGTAACCCCCAAAGCACACTCCAGTCCAAACCCCCCAAAAAAATATTTTCTGTGTTTGTGAATTGTGTGCGCAGTAGCCTCACGTGCATCAACAAAGTAGTGCCAAGCGTGCGCCTGTGTCATAAGTAAAGGGCTGGCTGGCTTGACCGATAAAGGGTGCTGTAACCCCCAAAGTACACTCCAGTCCAAACCAATAAAAAAATATTTTCTGTGTTTGTGAATTGTGTGCGCAGTAGCCGCACGTGCATCAACAAAGTAGTGCCAAGCGTGCGCCTGTGTCATAAGTAAAGGGCCAGCTGGCTTGACCATTAAAGGGTGCTGTAACCCCCAAAGTACACTCCAGTCCAAACCCCCAAAAAAAATATTTACTGTGTTTGTGAATTGTGTGCGCAATAGCCGCATGTGCATCAACAAAGTAGTGCCAAGCGTGCGCCTGTGTCATAAGTAAAGGGCCGGCTGGCTTGACCGTTAAAGGGTGCTGTAACCCCCAAAGTACACTCCAGTCCAAACCAATAAAAAAATATTTTCTGTGTTTGTGAATTGTGTGCGCAGTAGCCGCACGTGCATCAACAAAGTAGTGCCAAGCGTGCGCCTGTGTCATAAGTAAAGGGCCAGCTGGCTTGACCATTAAAGGGTGCTGTAACCCCCAAAGTACACTCCAGTCCAAACCCCCAAAAAAAATATTTACTGTGTTTGTGAATTGTGTGCGCAATAGCCGCATGTGCATCAACAAAGTAGTGCCAAGCGTGTGCCTGTGTCATAAGTAAAGGGCCGGCTGGCTTGACCGTTAAAGGGTGCTGTAACCCCCAAAGTACACTCCAGTCCAAACCAAAAAAAAAATATTTTCTGTGTTTGTGAATTGTGTGCGCAGTAGCAACACGTGCATCAACAAAGTAGTGCCAAGCGTGCGCCTGTGTCATAAGTAAAGGGCCGGCTGGCTTGACCGTTAAAGGGTGCTGTAACCCCCAAAGTACACTCCAAACCAAATAACAAAATATTTTTTCTGTGTTTGTGAATTGTGTGCGCAGTAGCCGCACGTGCATCAACAAAATAGTGCCAAGCATGCGCCTGTGTCATAAGTAAAGGGACGGCTGGCTTGACCATTAAAGGGTGCTGTAACCCCCAAAGTACACTCCAGTCCAAACCAAAAAAAAAATATTTTCTGTGTTTGTGAATTGTGTGCGCAGTAGCCGCACGTGCATCAACAAAGTAGTGCCAAGCGTGCGCCTGTGTCATAAGTAAAGGGCCGGCTGGCTTGACCGTTAAAGGGTGCTGTAACCCCCAAAGTACACTCCAAACCAAATAACAAAATATTTTTTCTGTGTTTGTGAATTGTGTGCGCAGTAGCCGCACGTGCATCAACAAAGTAGTGCCAAGCGTGCGCCTGTGTCATAAGTAAATGGCCGGCTGGCTTGACCATTAAAGGGTGCTGTAACCAACAAAGTACACTCCAGTCCAAACCCCCCAAAAAAATATTTTCTGTGTTTGTGAATTGTGTGTGCAATAGCCACATGTGCATCAACAAAGTAGTGCCAAGCATGCACCTGTGTCATAAGTAAAGGGCCGGCTGGCTTGACCGTTAAAGGGTGCTGTAACCCCCAAAGTACACTCCAGTCCAAACCAAAAAAAAAATATTTTCTGTGTTTGTGAATGGTGTGTGCAGTAGCCGCTCGTGCATCAATAAAGTAGTGCCAAGCGTGCTCCTGTGTCATAAGTAAAGGGCTGGCTGGCTTGACCGTTAAAGGGTGCTGTAACCCCCAAAGTAGACTTCAAACCAAATAACAAAATATTTTTTCTGTGTTTGTGAATTGTGTGCGCAGTAGCCACACGTGCATCAACAAAGTAGTGCCAAGCGTGCGCCTGTGTCATAAGTAAAGGGCCGGCTGGCTTGACCATTAAAGGGTGCTGTAACCCCCAAAGTACACTCCAAACCAAATAACAAAATATTTTTTCTGTGTTTGTGAATTGTGTGCACAGTAGCCGCACGTGCATCAACAAAGTAGTGCCAAGCGTGCGCCTGTGTCATAAGTAAAGGGCCGGCTGGCTTGACCGTTAAAGGGTGTTGTAACCCCCAAAGTATACTCCAGTCCAAACCAAAAAAATATATATTTTCTATGTTTGTGAATTGTGTGCGCAGTAGCCGCACGTGCATCAACAAAGTAGTGCCAAGCGTGTGCCTGTGTCATAAGTAAAGGGCCGGCTGGCTTGACCGTTAAAGGGTGCTGTAACCCCCAAAGTACACTCCAGTCCAAACCCCAAAAAAATATATTTTCTGTGTTTGTGAATTGTGTGCGCAGTTGCCGCACGTGCATCAACAAAGTAGTGCCAAGCGTGCGCCTGTGTCATAAGTAAAGGGTGCCGGCTGGCTTGACCATTAAAGGGTGCTGTAACCCCCAAAGTACACTCCAAACCAAATAACAAAATATTTTTTCTGTGTTTGTGAATTGTGTGCGCAGTAGCCGCACGTGCATCAACAAAGTAGTGCCAAGAGTGCGCCTGTGTCATAAGTAAAGGGCCAGCTGGCTTGACCATTAAAGGGTGCTGTAACCCCCAAAGTACACTCCAGTCCAAACCAAAAAAATATATATTTTCTGTGTTTGTGAATTGTGTGCGCAGTAGCCGCACGTGCATCAACAAAGTAGTGCCAAGCGTGCGCCTGTGTCATAAGTAAAGGGCCGGCTGGCTTGACCGTTAAAGGGTGCTGTAACCCCCAAAGTACAATCCAAACCAAATAACAAAATATTTTTTCTGTGTTTGTGAATTGTGTGCGCAGTAGCCGCACGTGCATCAACAAAGTGGTGCCAAGCGTGTGCCTGTGTCATAAGTAAAGGGCCAGCTGGCTTGACCGTTAAAGGGTGCTGTAACCCCCAAAGTACACTCCAGTCCAAACCAAAAAAAAAAATATTTTCTGTGTTTGTGAATTGTGTGCGCAGTAGCTGCTCGTGCATCAACAAAGTAGTGCCAAGCGTGCGCCTGTGTCATAAGTAAAGGGCCGGCTGACTTGACCGTTAAAGGGTGCTGTAACCCCCAAAGTACACTCCAAACCAAATAACAAAATATTTTTTCTATGTTTGTGAATTGTGTGCACAGTAGCCGCACGTGCATCAACAAAGTAGTGCCAAGCGTGCGCCTGTGTCATAAGTAAAGGGCCGGCTGGCTTGACCGTTAAATGGTGCTGTAACCCCCAAAGTACACTCTAGTCCAAACCAAAAAAAATTTTATTTCTGTGTTTGTGAATTGTGTGTGCAGTAGCCACACGTGCATCATCAAAGTAGTGCCAAGCGTGCGCCTGTGTCATAAGTAAAGGGCCGGCTGGCTTCACCGTTAAAGGGTGCTGTAACCCCCAAAGTATACTCCAGTCCAAACCAAAAAAAAATATATTTTCTGTGTTTGTGAATTGTGTGCGCAGTAGCCGCACGTGCATCAACAAAGTAGTGCCAAGCGTGTGCCTGTGTCATAAGTAAAGGGCCAGCTGGCTTGACCATTAAAGGGTGCTGTAACCCCCAAAGTACACTCCAGTCCATACCAAAAAAAAAATTTTTTCTGTGTTTGTGAATTGTGTGCGCAGTAGCCGCACATGCATCAACAAAGTAGTGCCAAGCGTGCGCCTGTGTCATAAGTAAAGGGCCGGCTGGCTTGACCGTTAAAGGGTGCTGTAACCCCCAAAGTATACTCCAGTTCAAACCAAAAAAAAATATATTTTCTGTTTGTGAATTGTGTGCGCAGTAGCCGCACGTGCATCAACAAAGTAGTGCCAAGCGTGTGCCTGTGTCATAAGTAAAGGGCCAGCTGGCTTGACCATTAAAGGGTGCTGTAACTCCCAAAGTACACTCCAGTCCAAACCAAAAAAAAATATTTTTCTGTGTTTGTGAATTGTGTGCGCAGTAGCCGCACGTGCATCAACAAAGTAGTGCCAAGCGTGCGCCTGTGTCATAAGTAAAAGGGCCGGCTGGCTTGACCGTTAAAGGGTGCTGTAACCCCCAAAGTATACTCCAGTCCAAACCAAAAAAATATATATTTTCTGTTTGTGAATTGTGTGCGCAGTAGCCGCACGTGCATCAACAAAGTGGTGCCAAGCGTGCACCTGTGTCATAAGTAAAGGGCCGGCTGGCTTGACCATTAAAGGGTGCTGTAACCCCCAAAGTACACTCCAGTCCTAACTAAAAAATTTTTTTCTGTGTTTGTGAATTGTGTGCGCAGTAGCCGCACGTGCATCAACAAAGTAGTGCCAAGCGTGCGCCTGTGTCATAAGTAAATGGCCGGCTGGCTTGACCATTAAAGGGTGCTGTAACCCCCAAAGTACACTTCAGTCCAAACCCCCCAAAAAAATATTTTCTGTGTTTGTGAATTGTGTGTGCAATAGCCACATGTGCATCAACAAAGTAGTGCCAAGCATGCACCTGTGTCATAAGTAAAGGGCCGGCTGGCTTGACCGTTAAAGGGTGCTGTAACCCCCAAAGTACACTCCAGTCCAAACCAAAAAAAAAATATTTTCTGTGTTTGTGAATGGTGTGTGCAGTAGCCGCTCGTGCATCAATAAAGTAGTGCCAAGCGTGCTCCTGTGTCATAAGTAAAGGGCTGGCTGGCTTGACCATTAAAGGGTGCTGTAACCCCCAAAGTACACTCCAGTCCAAACCAAAAAAAAAATATTTTCTGTGTTTGTGAATGGTGTGTGCAGTAGCCGCTCGTGCATCAATAAAGTAGTGCCAAGCGTGCTCCTGTGTCATAAGTAAAGGGCTGGCTGGCTTGACCATTAAAGGGTGCTGTAACCCCCAAAGTACACTCCAGTCCAAACCAAAAAAAAAATATTTTCTGTGTTTGTGAATGGTGTGTGCAGTAGCCGCTCGTGCATCAATAAAGTAGTGCCAAGCGTGCTCCTGTGTCATAAGTAAAGGGCTGGCTGGCTTGACCATTAAAGGGTGCTGTAACCCCCAAAGTACACTTCAAACCAAATAACAAAATATTTTTTCTGTGTTTGTGAATTGTGTGCGCAGTAGCCACACGTGCATCAACAAAGTAGTGCCAAGCGTGCGCCTGTGTCATAAGTAAAGGGCCGGCTGGCTTGACCATTAAAGGGTGCTGTAACCCCCAAAGTACACTCCAAACCAAATAACAAAATATTTTTTCTGTGTTTGTGAATTGTGTGCACAGTAGCCGCACGTGCATCAACAAAGTAGTGCCAAGCTTGCGCCTGTGTCATAAGTAAAGGGCCGGCTGGCTTGACCGTTAAAGGGTGCTGTAACCCCCAAAGTATACTCCAGTCCAAATCAAAAAAATATATATTTTCTGTGTTTGTGAATTGTGTGCGCAGTAGCCGCACGTGCATCAACAAAGTAGTGCCAAGCGTGTGCCTGTGTCATAAGTAAAGGGCCGGCTGGCTTGACCGTTAAAGGGTGCTGTAACCCCCAAAGTACACTCCAGTCCAAACCCAAAAAATATATATTTTCTGTGTTTGTGAATTGTGTGCGCAGTTGCCGCACGTGCATCAACAAAGTAGTGCCAAGCGTGCGCCTGTGTCATAAGTAAAGGGTGCCAGCTGGCTTGACCATTAAAGGGTGCTGTAACCCCCAAAGTACACTCCAAACCAAATAACAAAATATTTTTTCTGTGTTTGTGAATTGTGTGCGCAGTAGCCGCACGTGCATCAACAAAGTAGTGCCAAGCGTGCGCCTGTGTCATAAGTAAAGGGCCGGCTGGCTTGACCGTTAAAGGGTGCTGTAACCCCCAAAGTACAATCCAAACCAAATAACAAAATATTTTTTCTGTGTTTGTGAATTGTGTGCGCAGTAGCCGCACGTGCATCAACAAAGTGGTGCCAAGCGTGTGCCTGTGTCATAAGTAAAGGGCCAGCTGGCTTGACCGTTAAAGGGTGCTGTAACCCCCAAAGTACACTCCAGTCCAAACCAAAAAAAAATATATTTTCTGTGTTTGTGAATTGTGTGCGCAGTAGCTGCTCGTGCATCAACAAAGTAGTGCCAAGCGTGCGCCTGTGTCATAAGTAAAGGGCCGGCTGGCTTGACCGTTAAAGGGTGCTGTAACCCCCAAAGTACACTCCAAACCAAATAACAAAATATTTTTTCTATGTTTGTGAATTGTGTGCACAGTAGCCGCATGTGCATCAACAAAGTAGTGCCAAGCGTGCGCCTGTGTCATAAGTAAAGGGCCGGCTGGCTTGACCGTTAAAGGGTGCTGTAACCCACAAAGTATACTCCAGTCCATACCAAAAAAGTATATATTTTCTGTGTTTGTGAATTGTGTGCGCAGTAGCCGCACGTGCATCAACAAAGTAGTGCCAAGCGTGTGCCTGTGTCATAAGTAAAGGGCCGGCTGGCTTGACCGTTAAAGGGTGCTGTAACCCCCAAAGTACACTCCAGTCCAAACCCTCAAAAAATATATTTTCTGTGTTTGTGAATTGTGTGCGCATTAGCCGCACGTGCATCAACAAAGTAGTGCCAAGCGTGTGCCTGTGTCATAAGTAAAGGGCCAGCAGGCTTGACCATTAAAGGGTGCTGTAACCCCCAAAGTACACTCCAGTCCAAACCAAAAAAATATATATTTTCTGTGTTTGTGAATTGTGTGCGCAGTAGCCGCACGTGCATCAACAAAGTAGTGCCAAGCGTGCGCCTGTGTCATAAGTAAAGGGCCGGCTGGCTTGACCGTTAAAGGGTGCTGTAACCCCCAAAGTACACTCCAAACCAAATAACAAAATATTTTTTCTGTGTTTGTGAATTGTGTGCGCAGTAGCCGCACGTGCATCAACAAAGTAGTGCCAAGCGTGCGCCTGTGTCATAAGTAAAGGGCCAGCTGGCTTGACCGTTAAATGGTGCTGTAACCCCCAAAGTACACTCTAGTCCAAACCAAAAAAAATTTTTTTTCTGTGTTTGTGAATTGTGTGTGCAGTAGCCGCACGTGCATCAACAAAGTAGTGCCAAGCGTGCGCCTGTGTCATAAGTAAAGGGCCGGCTGGCTTGACTGTTAAAGGGTGCTGTAACCCCCAAAGTATACTCCAGTCCAAACCAAAAAAATATATATTTTCTGTGTTTGTGAATTGTGTGCGCAGTAGCCGCACGTGCATCAACAAAGTAGTGCCAAGCGTGTGCCTGTGTCATAAGTAAAGGGCCAGCTGGCTTGACCATTAAAGGGTGCTGTAACCCCCAAAGTACACTCCAGTCCATACCAAAAAAAAAATTTTTTCTGTGTTTGTGAATTGTGTGCGCAGTAGCCGCACGTGCATCAACAAAGTAGTGCCAAGCGTGCGCCTGTGTCATAAGTAAAGGGCCGGCTGGCTTGACCGTTAAAGGTTGCTGTAACCCCCAAAGTATACTCCAGTCCAAACCAAAAAAATATATATTTTCTGTTTGTGAATTGTGTGCGCAGTAGACGCACTTGCATCAACAAAGTAGTGCCAAGCGTGTGCCTGTGTCATAAGTAAAGGGCCAGCTGGCTTGACCATTAAAGGGTGCTGTAACTCCCAAAGTACACTCCAGTCCAAACAAAAAAAAAATTTTTTTCTGTGTTTGTGAATTGTGTGCGCAGTAGCCGCACGTGCATCAACAAAGTAGTGCCAAGCGTGCGCCTGTGTCATAAGTAAAAGGGCCGGCTGGCTTGACCGTTAAAGGGTGCTGTAACCCCCAAAGTATACTCCAGTCCAAACAAAAAAAATATATATTTTCTGTTTGTGAATTGTGTGCGCAGTAGCCGCACGTGCATCAACAAAGTGGTGCCAAGCGTGCACCTGTGTCATAAGTAAAGGGCCGGCTGGCTTGACCATTAAAGGGTGCTGTAACCCCCAAAGTACACTCCAGTCCTAACTAAAAAATTTTTTTCTGTGTTTGTGAATTGTGTGCGCAGTAGCCGCACGTGCATCAACAAAGTAGTGCCAAGCGTGCGCCTGTGTCATAAGTAAAGGTTGCCGGCTGGCTTGACCGTTAAAGGGTGCTGTAACCCCCAAAGTACACTCCAAACCAAATAACAAAATATTTTTTCTGTGTTTGTGAATTGTGTGCGCAGTAGCCGCACGTGCATCAACAAAATAGTGCCAAGCGTGCGCCTGTGTCATAAGTAAAGGGCCAGCTGGCTTGACCATTAAAGGGTGCTGTAACCCCCAAAGTACACTCCAGTCCAAACCAAAAAAATATATATTTTCTGTGTTTGTGAATTGTGTGCGCAGTAGCCGCACGTGCATCAACAAAGTAGTGCCAAGCGTGCGCCTGTGTCATAAGTAAAGGGCCGGCTGGCTTGACCGTTAAAGGGTGCTGTAACCCCCAAAGTACACTCCAAACCAAATAACAAAATATTATTTCTGTGTTTGTGAATTGTGTGCGCAGTAGCCGCACGTGCATCAACAAAGTAGTGCCAAGCGTGCGCCTGTGTCATAAGTAAAGGGCCGGCTGGCTTGACCGTTAAATGGTGCTGTAACCCCCAAAGTACACTCTAGTCCAAACCAAAAAAAAAAAATTTTTCTGTGTTTGTGAATTGTGTGTGCAGTAGCCGCACGTGCATCAACAAAGTAGTGCCAAGCGTGCGCCTGTGTCATAAGTAAAGGGCCGGCTGGCTTGACCGTTAAAGGTTGCTGTAACCCCCAAAGTATACTCCAGTCCAAACCAAAAAAATATATATTTTCTGTTTGTGAATTGTGTGCGCAGTAGCAGCACGTGCATCAACAAAGTAGTGCCAAGCGTGTGCCTGTGTCATAAGTAAAGGGCCAGCTGGCTTGACCATTAAAGGGTGCTGTAACTCCCAAAGTACACTCCAGTCCAAACCAAAAAAAATTTTTTTTCTGTGTTTGTGAATTGTGTGCGCAGTAGCCGCACGTGCATCAACAAAGTAGTGCCAAGCGTGCGCCTGTGTCATAAGTAAAAGGGCCGGCTGGCTTGACCGTTAAAGGGTGCTGTAACCCCCAAAGTATACTCCAGTCCAAACCAAAAAAATATATATTTTCTGTTTGTGAATTGTGTGCGCAGTAGCCGCACGTGCATCAACAAAGTGGTGCCAAGCGTGCACCTGTGTCATAAGTAAAGGGCCGGCTGGCTTGACCATTAAAGGGTGCTGTAACCCCCAAAGTACACTCCAGTCCTAACTAAAAAATTTTTTTCTGTGTTTGTGAATTGTGTGCGCAGTAGCCGCACGTGCATCAACAAAGTAGTGCCAAGCGTGCGCCTGTGTCATAAGTAAAGGGCCAGCTGGCTTGACCATTAAAGGGTGCTGTCCCCCAAAGTACTCTCCAGTCCAAACCAAAAAAAAAATATTTTCTGTGTTTGTGAATTGTGTGCGCAGTAGCCGCACGTGCATCAACAAAGTAGTGCCAAGCGTGCGCCTGTGTCATAAGTAAAGGGCCGGCTGGCTTGACCGTTAAAGGGTGCTGTAACCCCCAAAGTACACTCCAGTCCAAACCAAAAAAAAAATATTTTCTGTGTTTGTGAATTGTGTGCGCAGTAGCCGCACGTGCATCAACAAAGTAGTGCCAAGCGTGTGCCTGTGTCATAAGTAAAGGGCCGGCTGGCTTGACCATTAAAGGGTGCTGTAACCCCCAAAGTACACTCCAGTCCAAACCCAAAAAAAAAATATTTTCTGTGTTTGTGAATTGTGTGCGCAGTAGCCGCACGTGCATCAACAAAGTAGTGCCAAGCGTGCGCCTGTGTCATAAGTAAAGGGCCGGCTGGCTTGACCGTTAAAGGGTGCTGTAACCCCCAAAGTACACTCCAAACCAAATAACAAAATATTTTTTCTGTGTTTGAGAATTGTGTGCGCAGTAGCCGCACGTGCATCAACAAAGAAGTGTCAAGCGTGCGCCTGTGTCATAAGTAAAGGGCCAGCTGGCTTGACCTTTAAAGGGTGCTGTAACCCCCAAAGTACACTCCAGTCCAAACCAAAAAAAAAAGATTTTCTGTGTTTGTGAATTGTGTGCGCAGTAGCCGCACGTGCATCAACAAAGTAGTGCCAAGCGTGCGCCTGTGTCATAAGTAAAGGACCGGCTGGCTTGACCATTAAAGGGTGCTGTAACCCCCAAAGTACACTCCAGTCCAAACCAAAAAAAAAATATTTTCTGTGTTTGTGAATTGTGTGCACAGTAGACGCACGTGCATCGACAAAGTAGTGCCAAGCGTGCACCTGTGTCATAAGTAAAGGGCCGGCTGGCTTGACCATTAAAGGGTGCTGTAACCCCCAAAGTACACTCCAGTCCAAACCAAAAAAAAAATATTTTCTGTGTTTGTGAATTGTGTGCGCAGTAGCCGCACGTGCATCAACAAAATAGTGCCAAGCGTGCGCCTGTGTCATAAGTAAAGGGCTGGCTGGCTTGACCATTAAAGGGTACTGTAACCCCCAAAGTACACTCCAGTCCAAACCAAAAAAAAAATATTTTCTGTGTTTGTGAATTGTGTGTGCAGTAGCCGCACGTGCATCAACAAAGTAGTGCCAAGCGTGCGCCTGTGTCATAAGTAAAGAGCCAGCTGGCTTGACCATTAAAGGGTGCTGTAACCCCCAAAGTACACTCCAGTCCAAACCCAAAAAAAAATATTTTCTGTGTTTGTGAATTGTGTGCGCAGTAGCAGCACGTGCATCAACAAAGTAGTGCCAAGCGTGCGCCTGTGTCATAAGTAAAGGGCCAGCTGGCTTGACCATTAAAGGGTGCTGTAACCCCCAAAGTACACTCCAGTCCAAACCAAAAAAAAAATATTTTCTGTGTTTGTGAATTGTGTGCGCAGTAGCCGCACGTGCATCAACAAAGTAGTGCCAAGCGTGCGCCTGTGTCATAAGTAAAGGGCCGGCTGGCTTGACCATTAAAGGGTGCTGTAACCCCCAAAGTACACTCCAGTCCAAACCAAAAAAAAAATATTTTCTGTGTTTGTGAATTGTGTGCGCAGTAGCCGCACGTGCATCAACAAAGTAGTGCCAAGCGTGCACCTGTGTCATAAGTAAAGGGCCAGCTGGCTTGACCATTAAAGGGTGCTGTAACCCCCAAAGTACACTCCAGTCCAAACCAAAAAAATATATATTTTCTGTGTTTGTGAATTGTGTGCGCAGTAGCTGCACGTGCATCAACAAAGTAGTGCCAAGCGTGCGCCTGTGTCATAAGTAAAGGGCCGGCTGGCTTGACCGTTAAAGGGTGCTGTAACCCCCAAAGTACACTCCAAACCAAATAACAAAATATTTTTTCTGTGTTTGTGAATTGTGTGCGCAGTAGCCGCACGTGCATCAACAAAATAGTGCCAAGCATGCGCCTGTGTCATAAGTAAAGGGCCAGCTGGCTTGACCATTAAAGGGTGCTGTAACCCCCAAAGTACATTCCAAACCAAATAACAAAATATTTTTTCTGTGTTTGTGAATTGTGTGCGCAGTAGCCGCACGTGCATCAACAAAGTAGTGCCAAGCGTGCGCCTGTGTCATAAGTAAAGGGCCGGCTGGCTTGACCGTTAAAGGGTGCTGTAACCCCCAAAGTACACTCCAGTCCAAACCAAAAAAAAAATGTTTTCTGTGTTTGTGAATTGTGTGTGCAGTAGCCGCACGTGCATCAACAAAGTGGTGCCAAGCGTGTGCCTGTGTCATAAGTAAAGGGCCGGCTGGCTTGACCATTAAAGGGTGCTGTAACCCCCAAAGTACACTCCAGTCCAAACCAAAAAAAAAATATTTTCTGTGTTTGTGAATTGTGTGCGCAGTAGCCGCACGTGCATCGACAAAGTAGTGCCAAGCGTGGAAATGTGTCATAAGTAAAGGGCCGGCTGGCTTGACCATTAAAGGGTGCTGTAACCCCCAAAGTACACTCCAGTCCAAACCAAAAAAAAAATATTTTCTGTGTTTGTGAATTGTGTGCGCAGTATCCGCACGTGCATCAACAAAATAGTGCCAAGCGTGCGCCTGTGTCATAAGTAAAGGGCTGGCTGGCTTGACCATTAAAGGGTACTGTAACCCCCAAAGTACACTCCAGTCCAAACCAAAAAAAAAATATTTTCTGTGTTTGTGAATTGTGTGCGCAGTAGCCGCACGTGCATCAATAAAGTAGTGCCAAGCGTGCGCCTGTGTCATAAGTAAAGAGCCAGCTGGCTTGACCATTAAAGGGTGCTGTAACCCCCAAAGTACACTCCAGTCCAAACCCCCAAAAAAATATTTTCTGTGTTTGTGAATTGTGTGCGCAGTAGCCGCACGTGCATCAACATAGTAGTGCCAAGCGTGCGCCTGTGTCATAAGTAAAGGGCCAGCTGGCTTGACCATTAAAGGGTGCTGTAACCCCCAAAGTACACTCCAGTCCAAACCAAAAAAAAAATATTTTCTGTGTTTGTGAATTGTGTGCGCAGTAGCAGCACGTGCATCAACAAAGTAGTGCCAAGCGTGTGCCTGTGTCATAAGTAAAGGGCCGGCTGGCTTGACCATTAAAGGGTGCTGTAACCCCCAAAGTACACTCCAGTCCAAACCCCAAAAAAATATATTTTCTGTGTTTGTGAATTGTGTGCGCAGTAGCCGCACGTGCATCAACAAAGTAGTGCCAAGCGTGCGCCTGTGTCATAAGTAAAGGGTGCCGGCTGGCTTGACCATTAAAGGGTGCTGTAACCCCCAAAGTACACTCCAAACCAAATAACAAAATATTTTTTCTGTGTTTGTGAATTGTGTGCGCAGTAGCCGCACGTGCATCAACAAAGTAGTGCCAAGCGTGCGCCTGTGTCATAAGTAAAGGGCCAGCTGGCTTGACCGTTAAAGGGTGCTGTAACCCCCAAAGTACACTCCAGTCCAAACCAAAAAAAATTTTTTTTCTGTGTTTGTGAATTGTGTGCGCAGTAGCCGCGCGTGCATCAACAAAGTAGTGCCAAGCGTGCGCCTGTGTCATAAGTAAAGGGCCGGCTGGCTTGACCGTTAAAGGGTGCTGTAACCCACAAAGTATACTCCAGTCCAAACCAAATAAAATATATATTTTCTGTGTTTGTGAATTGTGTGCGCAGTAGCCGCACGTGCATCAACAAAGTGGTGCCAAGCGTGTGCCTGTGTCATAAGTAAAGGGCCAGCTGGCTTGACCGTTAAAGGGTGCTGTAACCCCCAAAGTACACTCCAGTCCAAACCAAAAAAACAATATTTTCTGTGTTTGTGAATTGTGTGCGCAGTAGCTGCTCGTGCATCAACAAAGTAGTGCCAAGCGTGCGCCTGTGTCATAAGTAAAGGGCCCGCTGGCTTGACCGATAAAGGGTGCTGTAACCCCCAAAGTACACTCCAAACCAAATAACAAAATATTTTTTCTATGTTTGTGAATTGTGTGCACAGTAGCCGCACGTGCATCAACAAAGTAGTGCCAAGTGTGCGCCTGTGTCATAAGTAAAGGGCCGGCTGGCTTGACCGTTAAAGGGTGCTGTAACCCCCAAAGTATACTCCAGTCCAATCCAAAAAAATATATATTTTCTGTGTTTGTGAATTGTGTGCGCAGTAGCCGCACGTGCATCAACAAAGTAGTGCCAAGCATGTGCCTGGGTCATAAGTAAAGGGCCGGCTGGCTTGACCGTTAAAGGGTGCTGTAACCCCCAAAGTACACTCCAGTCCAAACCAAAAAAATATATATTTTCTGTGTTTGTGAATTGTGTGCGCAGTAGCCGCACGTGCATCAACAAAGTAGTGCCAAGCGTGCGCCTGTGTCATAAGTAAAGGGCCGGCTGGCTTGACCGTTAAAGGGTGCTGTAACCCCCAAAGTACACTCCAAACCAAATAACAAAATATTTTTTCTGTGTTTGTGAATTGTGTGCGCAGTAGCCGCACGTGCATCAACAAAGTAGTGCCAAGCGTGCGCCTGTGTCATAAGTAAAGGGCCGGCTGGCTTGACCGTTAAAGGGTGCTGTAACCCCCAAAGTACACTCCAGTCCAAACCAAAAAATTTTTTTTTTCTGTGTTTGTGAATTGTGTGCGCAGTAGCCGCACGTGCATCAACAAAGTAGTGCCAAGCGTGCGCCTGTGTCATAAGTAAAGGGCCGGCTGACTTGACCGTTAAAGGGTGCTGTAACCCCCAAAGTATACTCCAGTCCAAACCAAAAAAATATATATTTTCTGTGTTTGTGAATTGTGTGCGCAGTAGCCGCACGTGCATCAACAAAGTAGTGCCAAGCGTGTGCCTGTGTCATAAGTAAAGGGCCAGCTGGCTTGACCATTAAAGGGTGCTGTAACCCCCAAAGTACACTCCAGTCCAAACCAAAAAAAAAATTTTTTCTGTGTTTGTGAATTGTGTGCGCAGTAGCCCCACGTGTATCAACAAAGTAGTGCCAAGCGTGCGCCTGTGTCATAAGTAAAGGGCCGGCTGGCTTGACCGTTAAAGGGTGCTGTAACCCCCAAAGTATACTGCAGTCCAAACCAAAAAAATATATATTTTCTGTTTGTGAATTGTGTGCGCAGTAGCCGCACGTGCATCAACAAAGTAGTGCCAAGCGTGTGCCTGTGTCATAAGTAAAGGGCCAGCTGGCTTGACCATTAAAGGCTGCTGTAACCCCCAAAGTACACTCCAGTCCAAACCCAAAAATTTTTTTTTTCTGTGTTTGTGAATTGTGTGCACAGTAGCCGCACGTGCATCAACAAAGTAGTGCCAAGCGTGCGCCTGTGTCATAAGTAAAGGGCCGGCTGGCTTGACCGTTAAAGGGTGCTGTAACCCCCAAAGTATACTCCAGTCCAATCCAAAAAAAAATATATTTTCTGTGTTTGTGAATTGTGTGCGCAGTAGCCGCACGTGCATCAACAAAGTAGTGCCAAGCGTGTGCCTGTGTCATAAGTAAAGGTCCGGCTGGCTTGACCGTTAAAGGGTGCTGTAACCCCAAAGTACACTCCAGTCCAAACCCAAAAAAAATATATTTTCTGTGTTTGTGAATTGTGTGCGCAGTAGCCGCACGTGCATCAACAAAGTAGTGCCAAGCGTGCGCCTGTGTCATAAGTAAAGGGTGCCGGCTGGCTTGACCGTTAAATGGTGCTGTAACCCCTAAAGTAAACTCCAAACCAAATAACAAAATATTTTTTCTGTGTTTGTGAATTGTGTGTGCAGTAGCCGCACGTGCATCAACAAAATAGTGCCAAGCGTGTGCCTGTGTCAGAAGTAAAGGGCCAGCTGGCTTGACCATTAAAGGGTGCTGTAACCCCCAAAGTATACTCCAGTCCAAACCAAAAAAATATATATTTTCTGTGTTTGTGAATTGTGTGCGCAGTAGCTGCTCGTGCATCAACAAAGTAGTGCCAAGCGTGCGCCTGTGTCATAAGTAAAGGGCCGGCTGGCTTGACCGTTAAAGGGTGCTGTAACCCCCAAAGTACACTCCAAACCAAAAAAAAATTTTTTTCTGTGTTTGTGAATTGTGTGCGCAGTAGCCGCACGTGCATCAACAAAGTAGTGCCAAGCATGTGCCTGTGTCATAAGTAAAGGGCCGGCTGGCTTGACCATTAAAGGGTGCTGTAACCCCCAAAGTACACTCCAGTCCAAACAAAAAAAATATATATTTTCTGTGTTTGTGAATTGTGTGCGCAGTAGCCGCACGTGCATCAACAAAGTAGTGCCAAGCGTGCGCCTGTGTCATAAGTAAAGGGCCGGCTGGCTTGACCATTAAAGGGTGCTGTAACCCCCAAAGTATACACCAGTCCAAACCAAAAAAATATATATTTTCTGTGTTTGTGAATTGTGTGCGCAGTAGCCGCACGTGCATCAACAAAGTAGTGCCAAGCGTGTGCCTGTGTCATAAGTAAAGGGCCAGCTGGCTTGACCATTAAAGGGTGCTGTAACCCCCAAAGTACACTCCAGTCCAAACCAAAAAATTTTTTTTTTCTGTTTGTGAATTGTGTGCGCAGTAGCCGCACGTGCATCAACAAAGTAGTGCCAAGCGTGCGCCTGTGTCAAAAGTAATGCCCCGGCTGGCTTGACCGTTAAAGAGTGCTGTAACCCCCAAAGTATACTCCAGTCCAAACCAAAAAAATATATATTTTCTGTTTGTGAATTGTGTGCGCAGTAGCCGCACCTGCATCAACAAAGTAGTGCCAAGCGTGTGCCTGTGTCATAAGTAAAGGGCCAGCTGGCTTGACCATTAAAGGGTGCTGTAACCCCCAAAGTACACTCCAGTCCAAACCAAAATAATTTTTTTTTCTGTGTTTGTGAATTGTGTGCACAGTAGCCGCACGTGCATCAACAAAGTAGTGCCAAGCGTGCGCCTGTGTCATAAGTAAAGGGCCGGCTGGCTTGAACGTTAAAGGGTGCTGTAACCCCCAAAGTATACTCCAGTCCAATCCAAAAAAAAATATATTTTCTGTGTTTGTGAATTGTGTGCGCAGTAGCCGCACGTGCATCAACAAAGTAGTGCCAAGCGTGTGCCTGTGTCATAAGTAAAGGGCCGGCTGGCTTGACCGTTAAAGGGTGCTGTAACCCCCAAAGTACACTCCAGTCCAAACCCCCAAAAAATATATTTTCTGTGTTTGTGAATTGTGTGCGCAGTAGCCGCACGTGCATCAACAAAATAGTGCCAAGCGTGCGCCTGTGTCATAAGTAAAGGGTGCCGGCTGGCTTGACCGTTAAATGGTGCTGTAACCCCTAAAGTACACTCCAAACCAAATAACAAAATATTTTTTCTGTGTTTGTGAATTGTGTGTGCAGTAGCCGCACGTGCATCAACAAAATAGTGCCAAGCGTGCGCCTGTGTCATAAGTAAAGGGCCAGCTGGCTTGACCATTAAAGGGTGCTGTAACCCCCAAAGTACACTCCAGTCCAAACCAAAAAAATATATATTTTCTGTGTTTGTGAATTGTGTGCGCAGTAGCCACACGTGCATCAACAAAGTAGTGCCAAGCGTGCGCCTGTGTCATAAGTAAAGGGCCAGCTGGCTTGACCGTTAAAGGGTGCTGTAACCCCCAAAGTTCACTCCAAACCAAATAACAAAATATTTTTTCTGTGTTTGTGAATTGTGTGCGCAGTAGCCACACGTGCATCAACAAAGTAGTGCCAAGCGTGCACCTGTGTCATAAGTAAAGGGCCAGCTGGCTTGACCATTAAAGGGTGCTGTAACCCCCAAAGTACACTCCAGTCCAAACCAAAATTTTTTTTTTTTCTGTGTTTGTGAATTGTGTGCGCAGTAGCCGCACGTGCATCAACAAAGTAGTGCCAAGCGTGCGCCTGTGTCAAAAGTAAAGGGCCGGCTGGCATGACCGTTAAAGGGTGCTGTAACCCCCAAAGTATACTCCAGTCCAAACCAAAAAAATATATATTTTCTGTTTGTGAATTGTTTGCGCAGTAGCCGCACGTGCATCAACAAAGTAGTGCCAAGCATGTGCCTGTGTCATAAGTAAAGGGCCAGCTGGCTTGACCATTAAAGGGTGCTGTAACCCCCAAAGTACACTCCAGTACAAACCAAAAAAAAATTTTTTTCTGTGTTTGTGAATTGTGTGCACAGTAGCCGCAGGTGCATCAACAAAGTAGTGCCAAGCGTACGCCTGTGTCATAAGTAAAGGGCCAGCTGGCTTGACCGTTAAAGGGTGCTGTAACCCCCAAAGTATACTCCAGTCCAATCCAAAAAAAAATATATTTTCTGTGTTTGTGAATTGTGTGCGCAGTAGCCGCACGTGCATCAACAAAGTAGTGCCAAGCGTGTGCCTGTGTCATAAGTAAAGGGCCGGCTGGCTTGACCGTTAAAGGGTGCTGTAACCCCCAAAATACACTCCAGTCCAAACCCCAAAAAAATATATTTTCTGTGTTTGTGAATTGTGTGCGCAGTAGCCGCACGTGCATCAACAAAGTAGTGCCAAGCGTGCGCCTGTGTCATAAGTAAAGGGTGCCGGCTGGCTAGACTGTTAAATGGTGCTGTAACCCCTAAAGTACACTCCAAACCAAATAACAAAATATTTTTTCTGTGTTTGTGAATTGTGTGTGCAGTAGCCGCACGTGCATCAACAAAATAGTGCCAAGCGTGCGCCTGTGTCATAAGTAAAGGGCCAGCTGGCTTGACCATTAAAGGGTGCTGTAACCCCCAAAGTACACTCCAGTCCAAACCAAAAAAATATATATTTTCTGTGTTTGTGAATTGTGTGCGCAGAAGCCACACGTGCATCAACAAAGTAGTGCCAAGCGTGCGCCTGTGTCATAAGTAAAGGGCCGGCTGGCTTGACCGTTAAAGGGTGCTGTAACCCCCAAAGTACACTCCAAACCAAATAACAAAATATTTTTTCTGTGTTTGTGAATTGTGTGCGCAGTAGCCGCACCTGCATCAACAAAGTAGTGCCAAGCGTGCACCTGTGTCATAAGTAAAGGGCCAGCTGGCTTGACCATTAAAGGGTGCTGTAACCCCCAAAGTACACTCCAGTCCAAACCCCCCAAAAAAATATTTTCTGTGTTTGTGAATTGTGTGTGCAATAGCCACATGTGCATCAACAAAGTAGTGCCAAGCATGCACCTGTGTCATAAGTAAAGGGCCGGCTGGCTTGACCGTTAAAGGGTGCTGTAACCCCCAAAGTACACTCCAGTCCAAACCAAAAAAAAAATATTTTCTGTGTTTGTGAATGGTGTGTGCAGTAGCCGCTCGTGCATCAATAAAGTAGTGCCAAGCGTGCTCCTGTGTCATAAGTAAAGGGCTGGCTGGCTTGACCATTAAAGTGTGCTGTAACCCGCAAAGTACACTTCAAACCAAATAACAAAATATTTTTTCTGTGTTTGTGAATTGTGTGCGCAGTAGCCACACGTGCATCAACAAAGTAGTGCCAAGCGTGCGCCTGTGTCATAAGTAAAGGGCTGGCTGGCTTGACCATTAAAGGGTGCTGTAACCCCCAAAGTACACTCCAAACCAAATAACAAAATATTTTTTCTGTGTTTGTGAATTGTGTGCACAGTAGCCGCACGTGCATCAACAAAGTAGTGCCAAGCTTGCGCCTGTGTCATAAGTAAAGGGCCGGCTGGCTTGACCATTAAATGGTGCTGTAACCCCCAAAGTATACTCCAGTCCAAACCAAAAAATTATATATTTTCTGTGTTTGTGAATTGTGTGCGCAGTAGCCGCACGTGCATCAACAAAGTAGTGCCAAGCGTGTGCCTGTGTCATAAGTAAAGGGCCGGCTGGCTTGACCGTTAAAGGGTGCTGTAACCCCCAAAGTACACTCCAGTCCAAACCCAAAAAATATATATTTTCTGTGTTTGTGAATTGTGTGCGCAGTTGCCGCACGTGCATCAACAAAGTAGTGCCAAGCGTGCGCCTGTGTCATAAGTAAAGGGTGCCAGCTGGCTTGACCATTAAAGGGTGCTGTAACCCCCAAAGTACACTCCAAACCAAATAACAAAATATTTTTTCTGTGTTTGTGAATTGTGTGCGCAGTAGCCGCACGTGCATCAACAAAGTAGTGCCAAGAGTGCGCCTGTGTCATAAGTAAAGGGCCAGCTGGCTTGACCATTAAAGGGTGCTGTAACCCCCAAAGTACACTCCAGTCCAAACCAAAAAAATATATATTTTCTGTGTTTGTGAATTGTGTGCGCAGTAGCCGCATGTGCATCAACAAAGTAGTGCCAAGCGTGCGCCTGTGTCATAAGTAAAGGGCCGGCTGGCTTGACCGTTAAAGGGTGCTGTAACCCCCAAAGTACAATCCAAACCAAATAACAAAATATTTTTTCTGTGTTTGTGAATTGTGTGCGCAGTAGCCGCATGTGCATCAACAAAGTGGTGCCAAGCGTGTGCCTGTGTCATAAGTAAAGGGCCAGCTGGCTTGACCGTTAAAGGGTGCTGTAACCCCCAAAGTACACTCCAGTCCAAACCAAAAAAAAAAATATTTTCTGTGTTTGTGAATTGTGTGCGCAGTAGCTGCTCGTGCATCAACAAAGTAGTGCCAAGCGTGCGCCTGTGTCATAAGTAAAGGGCCGGCTGGCTTGACCGTTAAAGGGTGCTGTAACCCCCAAAGTACACTCCAAACCAAATAACAAAATATTTTTTCTATGTTTGTGAATTGTGTGCACAGTAGCCGCATGTGCATCAACAAAGTAGTGCCAAGCGTGCGCCTGTGTCATAAGTAAAGGGCCGGCTGGCTTGACCGTTAAAGGGTGCTGTAACCCACAAAGTATACTCCAGTCCATACCAAAAAAGTATATATTTTCTGTGTTTGTGAATTGTGTGCGCAGTAGCCGCACGTGCATCAACAAAGTAGTGCCAAGCGTGCGCCTGTGTCATAAGTAAAGGGCCGGCTGGCTTGACCGTTAAATGGTGCTGTAACCCCCAAAGTACACTCTAGTCCAAACCAAAAAAAAAATTTTTTCTGTGTTTGTGAATTGTGTGTGCAGTAGCCGCACGTGCATCAACAAAGTAGTGCCAAGCGTGCGCCTGTGTCATAAGTAAAGGGCCGGCTGGCTTGACCGTTAAAGGGTGCTGTAACCCCCAAAGTATACTCCAGTCCAAACCAAAAAAATATATATTTTCTGTGTTTGTGAATTTTGTGTGCAGTAGCCGCACGTGCATCAACAAAGTAGTGCCAAGCGTGTGCCTGTGTCATAAGTAAAGGGCCAGCTGGCTTGACCATTAAAGGGTGCTGTAACCCCCAAAGTACACTCCAGTCCATACCAAAAAAAATTTTTTTTCTGTGTTTGTGAATTGTGTGCGCAGTAGCCGCACGTGCATCAACAAAGTAGTGCCAAGCGTGCGCCTGTGTCATAAGTAAAGGGCCGGCTGGCTTGACCGTTAAAGGTTGCTGTAACCCCCAAAGTATACTCCAGTCCAAACCAAAAAAAAATATATTTTCTGTTTGTGAATTGTGTGCGCAGTAGCCGCACGTGCATCAACAAAGTAGTGCCAAGCGTGTGCCTGTGTCATAAGTAAAGGGCCAGCTGGCTTGACCATTAAAGGGTGCTGTAACTCCCAAAGTACACTCCAGTCCAAACCAAAAAAAATTTTTTTTCTGTGTTTGTGAATTGTGTGTGCAGTAGCCGCACGTGCATCAACAAAGTAGTGCCAAGCGTGCGCCTGTGTCATAAGTAAAAGGGCCGGCTGGCTTGACCGTTAAAGGGTGCTGTAACCCCCAAAGTTTACTCCAGTCCAAACCAAAAAAATATATATTTTCTGTTTGTGAATTGTGTGCGCAGTAGCCGCACGTGCATCAACAAAGTGGTGCCAAGCGTGCACCTGTGTCATAAGTAAAGGGCCGGCTGGCTTGACCATTAAAGGGTGCTGTAACCCCCAAAGTACACTCCAGTCCTAACTAAAAATTTTTTTTCTGTGTTTGTGAATTGTGTGCGCAGTAGCCGCACGTGCATCAACAAAGTAATGCCAAGCGTGCGCCTGTGTCATAAGTAAAGGGCCAGCTGGCTTGACCATTAAAGGGTGCTGTCCCCCAAAGTACTCTCCAGTCCAAACCAAAAAAAAAATATTTTCTGTGTTTGTGAATTGTGTGCGCAGTAGCCGCACGTGCATCAACAAAATAGTGCCAAGCATGCGCCTGTGTCATAAGTAAAGGGCCGGCTGGCTTGACCATTAAAGGGTGCTGTAACCCCCAAAGTACACTCCAAACCAAATAACAAAATATTTTTTCTGTGTTTGAGAATTGTTTGCGCAGTAGCCGCACGTGCATCAACAAAATAGTGCCAAGCATGCGCCTGTGTCATAAGTAAAGGGCCGGCTGGCTTGACCATTAAAGGGTGCTGTAACCCCCAGAGTACACTCCAAACCAAATAACAAAATATTTTTTCTGTGTTTGTGAATTGTGTGCGCAGTAGCCGCACGTGCATCAACAAAGAAGAGTCAAGCGTGCGCCTGTGTCATAAGTAAAGGGCCAGCTGGCTTGACCTTTAAAGGCTGCTGTAACCCCCAAAGTACACTCCAGTCCAAACCAAAAAAAAAATATTTTCTGTGTTTGTGAATTGTGTGCGCAGTAGCCGCACGTGCATCAACAAAGTAGTGCCAAGCGTGCGCCTGTGTCATAAGTAAAGGACCGGCTGGCTTGACCATTAAAGGGTGCTGTAACCCCCAAAGTACACTCCAGTCCAAACCAAAAAAAAAATATTTTCTGTGTTTGTGAATTGTGTGCGCAGTAGACGCACGTGCATCGACAAAGTAGTGCCAAGCGTGCACCTGTGTCATAAGTAAAGGGCCGGCTGGCTTGACCATTAAAGGGTGCTGTAACCCCCAAAGTACACTCCAGTCCAAACCAAAAAAAAAATATTTTCTGTGTTTGTGAATTGTGTGCGCAGTAGCCGCACGTGCATCAACAAAATAGTGCCAAGCGTGCGCCTGTGTCATAAGTAAAGGGCTGGCTGGCTTGACCATTAAAGGGTACTGTAACCCCCAAAGTACACTCCAGTCCAAACCAAAAAAAAAATATTTTCTGTGTTTGTGAATTGTGTGTGCAGTAGCCGCACGTGCATCAACAAAGTAGTGCCAAGCGTGCGCCTGTGTCATAAGTAAAGAGCCAGCTGGCTTGACCATTAAAGGGTGCTGTAACCCCCAAAGTACACTCCAGTCCAAACCCAAAAAAAAATATTTTCTGTGTTTGTGAATTGTGTGCGCAGTAGCCGCACGTGCATCAACAAAGTAGTGCCAAGCGTGCGCCTGTGTCATAAGTAAAGGGCCAGCTGGCTTGACCATTAAAGGGTGCTGTAACCCCCAAAGTACACTCCAGTCCAAACCAAAAAAAAATATTTTCTGTGTTTGTGAATTGTGTGCGCAGTAGCCGCACGTGCATCAACAAAGTAGTGCCAAGCGTGCGCCTGTGTCATAAGTAAAGGGCCGGCTGGCTTGACCATTAAAGGGTGCTGTAACCCCCAAAGTACACTCCAGTCCAAACCAAAAAAAAAATATTTTCTGTGTTTGTGAATTGTGTGCGCAGTAGCCGCACGTGCATCAACAAAGTATTGCCAAGCGTGCACCTGTGTCATAAGTAAAGGGCCGGCTGGCTTGACCATTAAAGGGTGCTGTAACCCCCAAAGTACACTCCAGTCTTAACCAAAAAAATATATATTTTCTGTGTTTGTGAATTGTGTGCGCAGTAGCTGCACGTGCATCAACAAAGTAGTGCCAAGCGTGCGCCTGTGTCATAAGTAAAGGGCCGGCTGGCTTGACCGTTAAAGGGTGCTGTAACCCCCAAAGTACACTCCAAACCAAATAACAAAATATTTTTTCTGTGTTTGTGAATTGTGTGCGCAGTAGCCGCACGTGCATCAACAAAATAGTGCCAAGCATGCGCCTGTGTCATAAGTAAAGGGCCAGCTGGCTTGACCATTAAAGGGTGCTGTAACCCCCAAAGTACATTCCAAACCAAATAACAAAATATTTTTTCTGTGTTTGTGAATTGTGTGCGCAGTAGCCGCACGTGCATCAACAAAGTAGTGCCAAGCGTGCGCCTGTGTCATAAGTAAAAGGGCCGGCTGGCTTGACCATTAAAGGGTGCTGTAACCCCCAAAGTACACTCTAGTCCAAACCAAAAAAATTTTTTTTTCTGTGTTTGTGAATTGTGTGTGCAGTAGCCGCACGTGCATCAACAAAGTAGTGCCAAGCGTGCGCCTGTGTCATAAGTAAAGGGCCGGCTGGCTTGACCATTAAAGGGTGCTGTAACCCCCAAAGTATACTCCAGTCCAAACCAAAAAAATATATATTTTCTGTGTTTGTGAATTTTGTGTGCAGTAGCCGCACGTGCATCAACAAAGTAGTGCCAAGCGTGTGCCTGTGTCATAAGTAAAGGGCCAGCTGGCTTGACCATTAAAGGGTGCTGTAACCCCCAAAGTACACTCCAGTCCATACCAAAAAAAAAAATTTTTCTGTGTTTGTGAATTGTGTGCGCAGTAGCCGCACGTGCATCAACAAAGTAGTGCCAAGCGTGCGCCTGTGTCATAAGTAAAGGGCCGGCTGGCTTGACCGTTAAAGGTTGCTGTAACCCCCAAAGTATACTCCAGTCCAAACCAAAAAAATATATATTTTCTGTTTGTGAATTGTGTGCGCAGTAGCCGCACGTGCATCAACAAAGTAGTGCCAAGCGTGTGCCTGTGTCATAAGTAAAGGGCCAGCTGGCTTGACCATTAAAGGGTGCTGTAACTCCCAAAGTACACTCCAGTCCAAACCAAAAAATTTTTTTTTTCTGTGTTTGTGAATTGTGTGCGCAGTAGCCGCACGTGCATCAACAAAGTAGTGCCAAGCGTGCGCCTGTGTCATAAGTAAAAGGGCCGGCTGGCTTGACCGTTAAAGGGTGCTGTAACCCCCAAAGTATACTCCAGTCCAAACCAAAAAAATATATATTTTCTGTTTGTGAATTGTGTGCGCAGTAGCCGCACGTGCATCAACAAAGTGGTACCAAGCGTGCACCTGTGTCATAAGTAAAGGGCCGGCTGGCTTGACCATTAAAGGGTGCTGTAACCCCCAAAGTACACTCCAGTCCTAACTAAAAAAAATTTTTCTGTGTTTGTGAATTGTGTGCGCAGTAGCCGCACGTGCATCAACAAAGTAGTGCCAAGCGTGCGCCTGTGTAATAAGTAAAGGGCCAGCTGGCTTGACCATTAAAGGGTGCTGTCCCCCAAAGTACTCTCCAGTCCAAACCAAAAAAAAAATATTTTCTGTGTTTGTGAATTGTGTGCGCAGTAGCCGCACGTGCATCAACAAAGTAGTGCCAAGCGTGCGCCTGTGTCATAAGTAAAGGGCCGGCTCGCTTGACCGTTAAAGGGTGCTGTAACCCCCAAAGTACACTCCAGTCCAAACCAAAAAAAAAATATTTTCTGTGTTTGTGAATTGTGTGCGCAGTAGCCGCACGTGCATCAACAAAGTAGTGCCAAGCATGTGCCTGTGTCATAAGTAAAGGGCCGGCTGGCTTGACCATTAAAGGGTGCTGTAACCCCCAAAGTACACTCCAGTCCAAACCAAAAAAAAAAATATTTTCTGTGTTTGTGAATTGTGTGCGCAGTAGCCGCACGTGCATCAACAAAGTAGTGCCAAGCGTGCGCCTGTGTCATAAGTAAAGGGCCGGCTGGCTTGACCGTTAAAGGGTGCTGTAACCCCCAAAGTACACTCCAAACCAAATAACAAAATATTTTTTCTGTGTTTGAGAATTGTTTGCGCAGTAGCCGCACGTGCATCAACAAAATAGTGCCAAGCATGCGCCTGTGTCATAAGTAAAGGGCCGGCTGGCTTGACCATTAAAGGGTGCTGTAACCCCCAGAGTACACTCCAAACCAAATAACAAAATATTTTTTCTGTGTTTGTGAATTGTGTGCGCAGTAGCCGCACGTGCATCAACAAAGAAGAGTCAAGCGTGCGCCTGTGTCATAAGTAAAGGGCCAGCTGGCTTGACCTTTAAAGGCTGCTGTAACCCCCAAAGTACACTCCAGTTCAAACCAAAAAAAAAATATTTTCTGTGTTTGTGAATTGTGTGCGCATTAGCCGCACGTGCATCAACAAAGTAGTGCCAAGCGTGCGCCTGTGTCATAAGTAAAGGACCGGCTGGCTTGACCATTAAAGGGTGCTGTAACCCCCAAAGTACACTCCAGTCCAAACCAAAAAAAAAATATTTTCTGTGTTTGTGAATTGTGTGCGCAGTAGACGCACGTGCATCGACAAAGTAGTGCCAAGCGTGCACCTGTGTCATAAGTAAAGGGCCGGCTGGCTTGACCATTAAAGGGTGCTGTAACCCCCAAAGTACACTCCAGTCCAAACCAAAAAAAAAATATTTTCTGTGTTTGTGAATTGTGTGCGCAGTAGCCGCACGTGCATCAACAAAATAGTGCCAAGCGTGCGCCTGTGTCATAAGTAAAGGGCTGGCTGGCTTGACCATTAAAGGGTACTGTAACCCCCAAAGTACACTCCAGTCCAAACCAAAAAAAAAATATTTTCTGTGTTTGTGAATTGTGTGTGCAGTAGCCGCAAGTGCATCAACAAAGTAGTGCCAAGCGTGCACCTGTGTCATAAGTAAAGAGCCAGCTGGCTTGACCATTAAAGGGTGCTGTAACCCCCAAAGTACACTCAAGTCCAAACCCAAAAAAAAATATTTTCTGTGTTTGTGAATTGTGTGCGCAGTAGCCGCACGTGCATCAACAAAGTAGTGCCAAGCGTGCGCCTGTGTCATAAGTAAAGGGCCAGCTGGCTTGACCATTAAAGGGTGCTGTAACCCCCAAAGTACACTCCAGTCCAAACCAAAAAAAAAATATTTTCTGTGTTTGTGAATTGTGTGCGCAGTAGCCGCACGTGCATCAACAAAGTAGTGCCAAGCGTGCGCCTGTGTCATAAGTAAAGGGCCGGCTGGCTTGACCATTAAAGGGTGCTGTAACCCCCAAAGTACACTCCAGTCCAAACCAAAAAAAAAATATTTTCTGTGTTTGTGAATTGTGTGCGCAGTAGCCGCACGTGCATCAACAAAGTAGTGCCAAGCGTGCACCTGTGTCATAAGTAAAGGGCCAGCTGGCTTGACCATTAAAGGGTGCTGTAACCCCCAAAGTACACTCCAGTCCAAACCAAAAAAATATATATTTTCTGTGTTTGTGAATTGTGTGCGCAGTAGCTGCACGTGCATCAACAAAGTAGTGCCAAGCGTGCGCCTGTGTCATAAGTAAAGGGCCGGCTGGCTTGACCGTTAAAGGGTGCTGTAACCCCCAAAGTACACTCCAAACCAAATAACAAAATATTTTTTCTGTGTTTGTGAATTGTGTGCGCAGTAGCCGCACGTGCATCAACAAAATAGTGCCAAGCATGCGCCTGTGTCATAAGTAAAGGGCCAGCTGGCTTGACCATTAAAGGGTGCTGTAACTCCCAAAGTACATTCCAAACCAAATAACAAAATATTTTTTCTGTGTTTGTGAATTGTGTGCGCAGTAGCCGCACGTGCATCAACAAAGTAGTGCCAAGCGTGCGCCTGTGTCATAAGTAAAGGGCCGGCTGGCTTGACCGTTAAAGGGTGCTGTAACCCCCAAAGTACACTCCAGTCCAAACCAAAAAAAAAATGTTTTCTGTGTTTGTGAATTGTGTGTGCAGTAGCCGCACGTGCATCAACAAAGTAGTGCCAAGCGTGTGCCTGTGTCATAAGTAAAGGGCCGGCTGGCTTGACCATTAAAGGGTGCTGTAACCCCCAAAGTACACTCCAGTCCAAACCAAAAAAAAAATATTTTCTGTGTTTGTGAATTGTGTGCGCAGTAGCCGCACGTGCATCGACAAAGTAGTGCCAAGCGTGCACCTGTGTCATAAGTAAAGGGCCGGCTGGCTTGACCATTAAAGGGTGCTGTAACCCCCAAAGTACACTCCAGTCCAAACCAAAAAAAAAATATTTTCTGTGTTTGTGAATTGTGTGCGCAATATCCGCACGTGCATCAACAAAATAGTGCCAAGCGTGCGCCTGTGTCATAAGTAAAGGGCTGGCTGGCTTGACCATTAAAGGGTACTGTAACCCCCAAAGTACACTCCAGTCCAAACCAAAAAAAAAATATTTTCTGTGTTTGTGAATTGTGTGCGCAGTAGCCGCACGTGCATCAATAAAGTAGTGCCAAGCGTGCGCCTGTGTCATAAGTAAAGAGCCAGCTGGCTTGACCATTAAAGGGTGCTGTAACCCCCAAAGTACACTCCAGTCCAAACCCCCCCAAAAATATTTTCTGTGTTTGTGAATTGTGTGCGCAGTAGCCGCACGTGCATCAACAAAGTAGTGCCAAGCGTGCGCCTGTGTCATAAGTAAAGGGCCAGCTGGCTTGACCATTAAAGGGTGCTGTAACCCCCAAAGTACACTCCAGTCCAAACCAAAAAAAAAATATTTTCTGTGTTTGTGAATTGTGTGCGCAGTAGCCGCACGTGCATCAACAAAGTAGTGCCAAGCGTGCGCCTGTGTCATAAGTAAAGGGCCGGCTGGCTTGACCATTAAAGGGTGCTGTAACCCCCAAAGTACACTCCAGTCCAAACCAAAAAAAAAATATTTTCTGTGTTTGTGAATTGTGTGCGCAGTAGCCGCACGTGCATCAACAAAGTAGTGCCAAGCGTGTGCCTGTGTCATAAGTAAAGGGCCGGCTGGCTTGACCATTAAAGGGTGCTGTAACCCCCAAAGTACACTCCAGTCCAAACCCCAAAAAAATATATTTTCTGTGTTTGTGAATTGTGTGCGCAGTAGCCGCACGTGCATCAACAAAGTAGTGCCAAGCGTGCGCCTGTGTCATAAGTAAAGGGTGCCGGCTGGCTTGACCATTAAAGGGTGCTGTAACCCCCAAAGTACACTCCAAACCAAATAACAAAATATTTTTTCTGTGTTTGTGAATTGTGTGCGCAGTAGCCGCACGTGCATCAACAAAGTAGTGCCAAGCGTGCGCCTGTGTCATAAGTAAAGGGCCAGCTGGCTTGACCGTTAAAGGGTGCTGTAACCCCCAAAGTACACTCCAGTCCAAACCAAAAAAAAAAATATTTTCTGTGTTTGTGAATTGTGTGCGCAGTAGCTGCTCGTGCATCAACAAAGTAGTGCCAAGCGTGCGCCTGTGTCATAAGTAAAGGGACAGCTGGCTTGACCGATAAAGGGTGCTGTAACCCCCAAAGTACACTCCAAACCAAATAACAAAATATTTTTTCTATGTTTGTGAATTGTGTGCACAGTAGCCGCACGTGCATCAACAAAGTAGTGCCAAGTGTGCGCCTGTGTCATAAGTAAAGGGCCGGCTGGCTTGACCGTTAAAGGGTGCTGTAACCCCCAAAGTATACTCCAGTCCAATCCAAAAAAATATATATTTTCTGTGTTTGTGAATTGTGTGCGCAGTAGCCGCACGTGCATCAACAAAGTAGTGCCAAGCGTGTGCCTGTGTCATAAGTAAAGGGCCGGCTGGCTTGACCGTTAAAGGGTGCTGTAACCCCCAAAGTACACTCCAGTCCAAACCAAAAAAATATATATTTTCTGTGTTTGTGAATTGTGTGCGCAGTAGCCGCACGTGCATCAACAAAGTAGTGCCAAGCGTGCGCCTGTGTCATAAGTAAAGGGCCGGCTGGCTTGACCGTTAAAGGGTGCTGTAACCCCCAAAGTACACTCCAAACCAAATAACAAAATATTTTTTCTGTGTTTGTGAATTGTGTGCGCAGTAGCCGCACGTGCATCAACAAAGTAGTGCCAAGCGTGCGCCTGTGTCATAAGTAAAGGGCCGGCTGGCTTGACCGTTAAAGGGTGCTGTAATCCCCAAAGTACACTCCAGTCCAAACCAAAAAAATTTTTTTTTCTGTGTTTGTGAATTGTGTGCGCAGTAGCCGCACGTGCATCAACAAAGTAGTGCCAAGCGTGCGCCTGTGTCATAAGTAAAGGGCCGGCTGGCTTGACCGTTAAAGGGTGCTGTAACCCCCAAAGTATACTCCAGTCCAAACCAAAAAAATATATATTTTCTGTGTTTGTGAATTGTGTGCGCAGTAGCCGCACGTGCATCAACAAAGTAGTGCCAAGCATGTGCCTGTGTCATAAGTAAAGGGCCAGCTGGCTTGACCATTAAAGGGTGCTGTAACCCCCAAAGTACACTCCAGTCCAAACCAAAAAAAATTTTTTTTCTGTGTTTGTGAATTGTGTGTGCAGTAGCCCCACGTGCATCAACAAAGTAGTGCCAAGCGTGCGCCTGTGTCATAAGTAAAGGGCCGGCTGGCTTGACCGTTAAAGGGTGCTGTAACCCCCAAAGTATACTGCAGTCCAAACCAAAAAAATATATATTTTCTGTTTGTGAATTATGTGCGCAGTAGCCGCACGTGCATCAACAAAGTAGTGCCAAGCGTGTGCCTGTGTCATAAGTAAAGGGCCAGCTGGCTTGACCTTTAAAGGCTGCTGTAACCCCCAAAGTACACTCCAGTCCAAACCAAAAAAATTTTTTTTTCTGTGTTTGTGAATTGTGTGCACAGTAGCCGCACGTGCATCAACAAAGTAGTGCCAAGCGTGCGCCTGTGTCATAAGTAAAGGGCCGGCTGGCTTGACCGTTAAAGGGTGCTGTAACCCCCAAAGTATACTCCAGTCCAATCCAAAAAAAAATATATTTTCTGTGTTTGTGAATTGTGTGCGCAGTAGCCGCACGTGCATCAACAAAGTAGTGCCAAGCGTGTGCCTGTGTCATAAGTAAAGGGCCGGCTGGCTTGACCGTTAAAGGGTGCTGTAACCCCAAAGTACACTCCAGTCCAAACCCAAAAAAAATATATTTTCTGTGTTTGTGAATTGTGTGCGCAGTAGCCGCACGTGCATCAACAAAGTAGTGCCAAGCGTGCGCCTGTGTCATAAGTAAAGGGTGCCGGCTGGCTTGACCGTTAAATGGTGCTGTAACCCCTAAAGTAAACTCCAAACCAAATAACAAAATATTTTTTCTGTGTTTGTGAATTGTGTGTGCAGTAGCCGCACGTGCATCAACAAAATAGTGCCAAGCGTGCGCCTGTGTCATAAGTAAAGGGCCAGCTGGCTTGACCATTAAAGGGTGCTGTAACCCCCAAAGTACACTCCAGTCCAAACCAAAAAAAAATATATTTTCTGTGTTTGTGAATTGTGTGCGCAGTAGCTGCTCGTGCATCAACAAAGTAGTGCCAAGCGTGCGCCTGTGTCATAAGTAAAGGGCCGGCTGGCTTGACCGATAAAGGGTGCTGTAACCCCCAAAGTACACTCCAAACCAAATAACAAAATATTTTTTCTATGTTTGTGAATTGTGTGCACAGTAGCCGAACGTGCATCAACAAAGTAGTGCCAAGAGTGCGCCTGTGTCATAAGTAAAGGGCCGGCTGGCTTGACCGTTAAAGGGTGCTGTAACCCCCAAAGTACACTCCAGTCCAAACCAAAAAAAAAATTTTTTCTGTGTTTGTGAATTGTGTGCGCAGTAGCCGCACGTGCATCAACAAAGTAGTGCCAAGCGTGTGCCTGTGTCATAAGTAAAGGGCCGGCTGGCTTGACCATTAAAGGGTGCTGTAACCCCCAAAGTACACTCCAGTCCAAACAAAAAAAAAATATATTTTCTGTGTTTGTGAATTGTGTGCGCAGTAGCCGCACGTGCATCAACAAAGTAGTGCCAAGCGTGCGCCTGTGTCATAAGTAAAGGGACGGCTGGCTTGACCATTAAAGGGTGCTGTAACCCCCAAAGTATACACCAGTCCAAACCAAAAAAATATGTATTTTCTGTGTTTGTGAATTGTGTGCGCAGTAGCCGCACGTGCATCAACAAAGTAGTGCCAAGCGTGTGCCTGTGTCATAAGTAAAGGGCCAGCTGGCTTGACCATTAAAGGGTGCTGTAACCCCCAAAGTACACTCCAGTCCAAACCAAAAATTTTTTTTTTTCTGTTTGTGAATTGTGTGCGCAGTAGCCGCACGTGCATCAACAAAGTAGTGCCAAGCGTGCGCCTGTGTCAAAAGTAAAGCCCCGGCTGGCTTGACCGTTAAAGAGTGCTGTAACCCCCAAAGTATACTCCAGTCCAAACCAAAAAAATATATATTTTCTGTTTGTGAATTGTGTGCGCAGTAGCCGCACGTGCATCAACAAAGTAGTGCCAAGCGTGTGCATGTGTCATAAGTAAAGGGCCAGCTGGCTTGACCATTAAAGGGTGCTGTAACCCCCAAAGTACACTCCAGTCCAAACCAAAAAAAAATTTTTTTCTGTGTTTGTGAATTGTGTGCACAGTAGCCGCACGTGCATCAACAAAGTAGTGCCAAGCGTGCACCTGTGTCATAAGTAAAGGGCCGGCTGGCTTGACCATTAAAGGGTGCTGTAACCCCCAAAGTACACTCCAGTCCAAACCAAAAAAAAAATATTTTCTGTGTTTGTGAATTGTGTGCGCAGTAGCCGCACGTGCATCAACAAAGTAGTGCCAAGCGTGCACCTGTGTCATAAGTAAAGGGCCGGCTGGCTTGACCATTAAAGGGTGCTGTAACCCCCAAAGTACACTCCAGTCCAAACCAAAAAAATATATATTTTCTGTGTTTGTGAATTGTGTGCGCAGTAGCTGCACGTGCATCAACAAAGTAGTGCCAAGCGTGCGCCTGTGTCATAAGTAAAGGGCCGGCTGGCTTGACCGTTAAAGGGTGCTGTAACCCCCAAAGTACACTCCAAACCAAATAACAAAATATTTTTTCTGTGTTTGTGAATTGTGTGCGCAGTAGCCGCACGTGCATCAACAAAATAGTGCCAAGCATGCGCCTGTGTCATAAGTAAAGGGCCAGCTGGCTTGACCATTAAAGGGTGCTGTAACTCCCAAAGTACATTCCAAACCAAATAACAAAATATTTTTTCTGTGTTTGTGAATTGTGTGCGCAGTAGCCGCACGTGCATCAACAAAGTAGTGCCAAGCGTGCGCCTGTGTCATAAGTAAAGGGCCGGCTGGCTTGACCGTTAAAGGGTGCTGTAACCCCCAAAGTACACTCCAGTCCAAACCAAAAAAAAAATGTTTTCTGTGTTTGTGAATTGTGTGTGCAGTAGCCGCACGTGCATCAACAAAGTAGTGCCAAGCGTGTGCCTGTGTCATAAGTAAAGGGCCGGCTGGCTTGACCATTAAAGGGTGCTGTAACCCCCAAAGTACACTCCAGTCCAAACCAAAAAAAAAATATTTTCTGTGTTTGTGAATTGTGTGCGCAGTAGCCGCACGTGCATCGACAAAGTAGTGCCAAGCGTGCACCTGTGTCATAAGTAAAGGGCCGGCTGGCTTGACCATTAAAGGGTGCTGTAACCCCCAAAGTACACTCCAGTCCAAACCAAAAAAAAAATATTTTCTGTGTTTGTGAATTGTGTGCGCAATATCCGCACGTGCATCAACAAAATAGTGCCAAGCGTGCGCCTGTGTCATAAGTAAAGGGCTGGCTGGCTTGACCATTAAAGGGTACTGTAACCCCCAAAGTACACTCCAGTCCAAACCAAAAAAAAAATATTTTCTGTGTTTGTGAATTGTGTGCGCAGTAGCAGCACGTGCATCAATAAAGTAGTGCCAAGCGTGCGCCTGTGTCATAAGTAAAGAGCCAGCTGGCTTGACCATTAAAGGGTGCTGTAACCCCCAAAGTACACTCCAGTCCAAACCCCCCAAAAAATATTTTCTGTGTTTGTGAATTGTGTGCGCAGTAGCCGCACGTGCATCAACAAAGTAGTGCCAAGCGTGCGCCTGTGTCATAAGTAAAGGGCCAGCTGGCTTGACCATTAAAGGGTGCTGTAACCCCCAAAGTACACTCCAGTCCAAACCAAAAAAAAAATATTTTCTGTGTTTGTGAATTGTGTGCGCAGTAGCCGCACGTGCATCAACAAAGTAGTGCCAAGCGTGCGCCTGTGTCATAAGTAAAGGGCCGGCTGGCTTGACCATTAAAGGGTGCTGTAACCCCCAAAGTACACTCCAGTCCAAACCAAAAAAAAAATATTTTCTGTGTTTGTGAATTGTGTGCGCAGTAGCCGCACGTGCATCAACAAAGTAGTGCCAAGCGTGTGCCTGTGTCATAAGTAAAGGGCCGGCTGGCTTGACCATTAAAGGGTGCTGTAACCCCCAAAGTACACTCCAGTCCAAACCCCAAAAAAATATATTTTCTGTGTTTGTGAATTGTGTGCGCAGTAGCCGCACGTGCATCAACAAAGTAGTGCCAAGCGTGCGCCTGTGTCATAAGTAAAGGGTGCCGGCTGGCTTGACCATTAAAGGGTGCTGTAACCCCCAAAGTACACTCCAAACCAAATAACAAAATATTTTTTCTGTGTTTGTGAATTGTGTGCGCAGTAGCCGCACGTGCATCAACAAAATAGTGCCAAGCGTGCGCCTGTGTCATAAGTAAAGGGCCAGCTGGCTTGACCGTTAAAGGGTGCTGTAACCCCCAAAGTACACTCCAGTCCAAACCAAAAAAAAAAATATTTTCTGTGTTTGTGAATTGTGTGCGCAGTAGCTGCTCGTGCATCAACAAAGTAGTGCCAAGCGTGCGCCTGTGTCATAAGTAAAGGGCCAGCTGGCTTGACCGATAAAGGGTGCTGTAACCCCCAAAGTACACTCCAAACCAAATAACAAAATATTTTTTCTATGTTTGTGAATTGTGTGCACAGTAGCCGCATGTGCATCAACAAAGTAGTGCCAAGTGTGCGCCTGTGTCATAAGTAAAGGGCCGGCTGGCTTGACCGTTAAAGGGTGCTGTAACCCCCAAAGTATACTCCAGTCCAATCCAAAAAAATATATATTTTCTGTGTTTGTGAATTGTGTGCGCAGTAGCCGCACGTGCATCAACAAAGTAGTGCCAAGCGTGTGCCTGTGTCATAAGTAAAGGGCCGGCTGGCTTGACCGTTAAAGGGTGCTGTAACCCCCAAAGTACACTCCAGTCCAAACCAAAAAAATATATATTTTCTGTGTTTGTGAATTGTGTGCGCAGTAGCCGCACGTGCATCAACAAAGTAGTGCCAAGCGTGCGCCTGTGTCATAAGTAAAGGGCCGGCTGGCTTGACCGTTAAAGGGTGCTGTAACCCCCAAAGTACACTCCAAACCAAATAACAAAATATTTTTTCTGTGTTTGTGAATTGTGTGCGCAGTAGCCGCACGTGCATCAACAAAGTAGTGCCAAGCGTGCGCCTGTGTCATAAGTAAAGGGCCGGCTGGCTTGACCGTTAAAGGGTGCTGTAATCCCCAAAGTACACTCCAGTCCAAACCAAAAAAATTTTTTTTTCTGTGTTTGTGAATTGTGTGCGCAGTAGCCGCACGTGCATCAACAAAGTAGTGCCAAGCGTGCGCCTGTGTCATAAGTAAAGGGCCGGCTGGCTTGACCGTTAAAGGGTGCTGTAACCCCCAAAGTATACTCCAGTCCAAACCAAAAAAATATATATTTTCTGTGTTTGTGAATTGTGTGCGCAGTAGCCGCACGTGCATCAACAAAGTAGTGCCAAGCATGTGCCTGTGTCATAAGTAAAGGGCCAGCGGGCTTGACCATTAAAGGGTGCTGTAACCCCCAAAGTACACTCCAGTCCAAACCAAAAAAAATTTTTTTTCTGTGTTTGTGAATTGTGTGTGCAGTAGCCCCACGTGCATCAACAAAGTAGTGCCAAGCGTGCGCCTGTGTCATAAGTAAAGGGCCGGCTGGCTTGACCGTTAAAGGGTGCTGTAACCCCCAAAGTATACTGCAGTCCAAACCAAAAAAATATATATTTTCTGTTTGTGAATTGTGTGCGCAGTAGCCGCACGTGCATCAACAAAGTAGTGCCAAGCGTGTGCCTGTGTCATAAGTAAAGGGCCAGCTGGCTTGACCTTTAAAGGCTGTTGTAACCCCCAAAGTACACTCCAGTCCAAACCAAAAAAATTTTTTTTTCTGTGTTTGTGAATTGTGTGCACAGTAGCCGCACGTGCATCAACAAAGTAGTGCCAAGCGTGCGCCTGTGTCATAAGTAAAGGGCCGGCTGGCTTGACCGTTAAAGGGTGCTGTAACCCCCAAAGTATACTCCAGTCCAATCCAAAAAAATATATATTTTCTGTGTTTGTGAATTGTGTGCGCAGTAGCCGCACGTGCATCAACAAAGTAGTGCCAAGCGTGTGCCTGTGTCATAAGTAAAGGGCCGGCTGGCTTGACCGTTAAAGGGTGCTGTAACCCCAAAGTACACTCCAGTCCAAACCCAAAAAAAATATATTTTCTGTGTTTGTGAATTGTGTGCGCAGTAGCCGCACGTGCATCAACAAAGTAGTGCCAAGCGTGCGCCTGTGTCATAAGTAAAGGGTGCCGGCTGGCTTGACCGTTAAATGGTGCTGTAACCCCTAAAGTAAACTCCAAACCAAATAACAAAATATTTTTTCTGTGTTTGTGAATTGTGTGTGCAGTAGCCGCACGTGCATCAACAAAATAGTGCCAAGCGTGCGCCTGTGTCATAAGTAAAGGGCCAGCTGGCTTGACCATTAAAGGGTGCTGTAACCCCCAAAGTACACTCCAGTCCAAACCAAAAAAAAATATATTTTCTGTGTTTGTGAATTGTGTGCGCAGTAGCTGCTCGTGCATCAACAAAGTAGTGCCAAGCGTGCGCCTGTGTCATAAGTAAAGGGCCGGCTGGCTTGACCGATAAAGGGTGCTGTAACCCCCAAAGTACACTCCAAACCAAATAACAAAATATTTTTTCTATGTTTGTGAATTGTGTGCACAGTAGCCGAACGTGCATCAACAAAGTAGTGCCAAGAGTGCGCCTGTGTCATAAGTAAAGGGCCGGCTGGCTTGACCGTTAAAGGGTGCTGTAACCCCCAAAGTACACTCCAGTCCAAACCAAAAAAAAAATTTTTTCTGTGTTTGTGAATTGTGTGCGCAGTAGCCGCACGTGCATCAACAAAGTAGTGCCAAGCGTGTGCCTGTGTCATAAGTAAAGGGCCGGCTGGCTTGACCATTAAAGGGTGCTGTAACCCCCAAAGTACACTCCAGTCCAAACAAAAAAAAAATATATTTTCTGTGTTTGTGAATTGTGTGCGCAGTAGCCGCACGTGCATCAACAAAGTAGTGCCAAGAGTGCGCCTGTGTCATAAGTAAAGGGCCGGCTGGCTTGACCATTAAAGGGTGCTGTAACCCCCAAAGTATACACCAGTCCAAACCAAAAAAATATGTATTTTCTGTGTTTGTGAATTGTGTGCGCAGTAGCCGCACGTGCATCAACAAAGTAGTGCCAAGCGTGTGCCTGTGTCATAAGTAAAGGGCCAGCTGGCTTGACCATTAAAGGGTGCTGTAACCCCCAAAGTACACTCCAGTCCAAACCAAAAATTTTTTTTTTTCTGTTTGTGAATTGTGTGCGCAGTAGCCGCACGTGCATCAACAAAGTAGTGCCAAGCGTGCGCCTGTGTCAAAAGTAAAGCCCCGGCTGGCTTGACCGTTAAAGAGTGCTGTAACCCCCAAAGTATACTCCAGTCCAAACCAAAAAAATATATATTTTCTGTTTGTGAATTGTGTGCGCAGTAGCCGCACGTGCATCAACAAAGTAGTGCCAAGCGTGTGCATGTGTCATAAGTAAAGGGCCAGCTGGCTTGACCATTAAAGGGTGCTGTAACCCCCAAAGTATACTCCAGTCCAATCCAAAAAAATATATATTTTCTGTGTTTGTGAATTGTGTGCGCAGTAGCCGCATGTGCATCAACAAAGTAGTGCCAAGCGTGTGCCTGTGTCATAAGTAAAGGGCCGGCTGGCTTGACCGTTAAAGGGTGCTGTAACCCCCAAAGTACACTCCAGTCCAAACCCCCAAAAAATATATTTTCTGTGTTTGTGAATTGTGTGCGCAGTAGCCGCACGTGCATCAACAAAATAGTGCCAAGCGTGCGCCTGTGTCATAAGTAAAGGGTGCCGGCTGGCTTGACCGTTAAATGGTGCTGTAACCCCTAAAGTACACTCCAAACCAAATAACAAAATATTTTTTCTGTGTTTGTGAATTGTGTGTGCAGTAGCCGCACGTGCATCAACAAAATAGTGCCAAGCGTGCGCCTGTGTCATAAGTAAAGGGCCAGCTGGCTTGACCATTAAAGGGTGCTGTAACCCCCAAAGTACACTCCAGTCCAAACCAAAAAAATATATATTTTCTGTGTTTGTGAATTGTGTGCGCAGTAGCCACACGTGCATCAACAAAGTAGTGCCAAGCGTGCGCCTGTGTCATAAGTAAAGGGCCAGCTGGCTTGACCGTTAAAGGGTGCTGTAACCCCCAAAGTTCACTCCAAACCAAATAACAAAATATTTTTTCTGTGTTTGTGAATTGTGTGCGCAGTAGCCACACGTGCATCAACAAAGTAGTGCCAAGCGTGCACCTGTGTCATAAGTAAAGGGCCAGCTGGCTTGACCATTAAAGGGTGCTGTAACCCCCAAAGTACACTCCAGTCCAAACCAAAAATTTTTTTTTTTTCTGTGTTTGTGAATTGTGTGCGCAGTAGCCGCACGTGCATCAACAAAGTAGTGCCAAGCGTGCGCCTGTGTCAAAAGTAAAGGGCCAGCTGGCATGACCGTTAAAGGGTGCTGTAACCCCCAAAGTATACTCCAGTCCAAACCAAAAAAATATATATTTTCTGTTTGTGAATTGTTTGCGCAGTAGCCGCACGTGCATCAACAAAGTAGTGCCAAGCGTGTGCCTGTGTCATAAGTAAAGGGCCAGCTGGCTTGACCGTTAAAGGGTGCTGTAACCCCCAAAGTATACTCCAGTCCTATCCAAAAAAAAATATATTTTCTGTGTTTGTGAATTGTGTGCGCAGTAGCCGCACGTGCATCAACAAAGTAGTGCCAAGCGTGCGCCTGTGTCAAAAGTAAAGCCCCGGCTGGCTTGACCATTAAAGGGTGCTGTAACCCCCAAAGTACACTCCAGTCCAAACCAAAAAAAATTTTTTTTCTGTGTTTGTGAATTGTGTGCACAGTAGCCGCACGTGCATCAACAAAGTAGTGCCAAGCGTGCGCCTGTGTCATAAGTAAAGGGCCGGCTGGCTTGAACGTTAAAGGGTGCTGTAACCCCCAAAGTATACTCCAGTCCAATCCAAAAAAATATATATTTTCTGTGTTTGTGAATTGTGTGCGCAGTAGCCGCACGTGCATCAACAAAGTAGTGCCAAGCGTGTGCCTGTGTCATAAGTAAAGGGCCGGCTGGCTTGACCGTTAAATGGTGCTGTAACCCCCAAAGTACACTCCAGTCCAAACCCCCAAAAATATATTTTCTGTGTTTGTGAATTGTGTGCGCAGTAGCCGCACGTGCATCAACAAAATAGTGCCAAGCGTGCGCCTGTGTCATAAGTAAAGGGTGCCGGCTGGCTTGACCGTTAAATGGTGCTGTAACCCCTAAAGTACACTCCAAACCAAATAACAAAATATTTTTTCTGTGTTTGTGAATTGTGTGTGCAGTAGCCGCACGTGCATCAACAAAATAGTGCCAAGCGTGCGCCTGTGTCATAAGTAAAGGGCCAGCTGGCTTGACCATTAAAGGGTGCTGTAACCCCCAAAGTACACTCCAGTCCAAACCAAAAAAATATATATTTTCTGTGTTTGTGAATTGTGTGCGCAGTAGCCACACGTGCATCAACAAAGTAGTGCCAAGCGTGCGCCTGTGTCATAAGTAAAGGGCCAGCTGGCTTGACCGTTAAAGGGTGCTGTAACCCCCAAAGTTCACTCCAAACCAAATAACAAAATATTTTTTCTGTGTTTGTGAATTGTGTGCGCAGTAGCCACACGTGCATCAACAAAGTAGTGCCAAGCGTGCACCTGTGTCATAAGTAAAGGGCCAGCTGGCTTGACCATTAAAGGGTGCTGTAACCCCCAAAGTACACTCCAGTCCAAACCAAAAAATTTTTTTTTTCTGTGTTTGTGAATTGTGTGCGCAGTAGCCGCACGTGCATCAACAAAGTAGTGCCAAGCGTGCGCCTGTGTCAAAAGTAAAGGGCCGGCTGGCATGACCGTTAAAAGGGTGCTGTAACCCCCAAAGTATACTCCAGTCCAAACCAAAAAAATATATATTTTCTGTTTGTGAATTGTTTGCGCAGTAGCCGCACGTGCATCAACAAAGTAGTGCCAAGCGTGTGCCTGTGTCATAAGTAAAGGGCCAGCTGGCTTGACCATTAAAGGGTGCTGTAACCCCCAAAGTACACTCCAGTCCAAACCAAAAAAAAATTTTTTTCTGTGTTTGTGAATTGTGTGCACAGTAGCCGCACGTGCATCAACAAAGTAGTGCCAAGCGTACGCCTGTGTCATAAGTAAAGGGCCAGCTGGCTTGACCGTTAAAGGGTGCTGTAACCCCCAAAGTATACTCCAGTCCAATCCAAAAAAAAATATATTTTCTGTGTTTGTGAATTGTGTGCGCAGTAGCCGCACGTGCATCAACAAAGTAGTGCCAAGCGTGTGCCTGTGTCATAAGTAAAGGGCCGGCTGGCTTGACCGTTAAAGGGTGCTGTAACCCCCAAAGTACACTCCAGTCCAAACCCAAAAAAAATATATTTTCTGTGTTTGTGAATTGTGTGCGCAGTAGCCGCACGTGCATCAACAAAGTAGTGCCAAGCATGCGCCTGTGTCATAAGTAAAGGGTGCCGGCTGGCTTGACTGTTAAATGGTGCTGTAACCCCTAAAGTACACTCCAAACCAAATAACAAAATATTTTTTCTGTGTTTGTGAATTGTGTGTGCAGTAGCCGCACGTGCATCAACAAAATAGTGCCAAGCGTGCGACTGTGTCATAAGTAAAGGGCCAGCTGGCTTGACCATTAAAGGGTGCTGTAACCCCCAAAGTACACTCCAGTCCAAACCAAAAAAATATATATTTTCTGTGTTTGTGAATTGTGTGCGCAGAAGCCACACGTGCATCAACAAAGTAGTGCCAAGCGTGCGCCTGTGTCATAAGTAAAGGGCCGGCTGGCTTGACCATTAAAGGGTGCTGTAACCCCCAAAGTACACTCCAAACCAAATAACAAAATATTTTTTCTGTGTTTGTGAATTGTGTGCGCAGTAGCCGCACCTGCATCAACAAAGTAGTGCCAAGCGTGCACCTGTGTCATAAGTAAAGGGCCAGCTGGCTTGACCATTAAAGGGTGCTGTAACCCCCAAAGTACACTCCAGTCCAAACCAAAAAAAAAATATTTTCTGTGTTTGTGAATTGTGTGCGCAGTAGCTGCTCGTGCATCAACAAAGTAGTGCCAAGCGTGCGCCTGTGTCATATGTAAAGGGCCAGCTGGCTTGACCGTTAAAGGGTGCTGTAACCCCCAAAGTACACTCCAAACCAAATAACAAAATATTTTTTCTATGTTTGTGAATTGTGTGCACAGTAGCCGCACGTGCATCAACAAAGTAGTGCCAAGCGTGCGCCTGTGTCATAAGTAAAGGGCCGGCTGGCTTGACCGTTAAAGGGTGCTGTAACCCCCAAAGTATACTCCAGTCCAATCCAAAAAAATATATATTTTCTGTGTTTGTGAATTGTGTGCGCAGTAGCCGCACGTGCATCAACAAAGTAGTGCCAAGCGTGTGCCTGTGTCATAAGTAAAGGGCCGGCTGGCTTGACCGTAAAAGGGTGCTGTAACCCCCAAAGTACACTCCAGTCCAAACCCCAAAAAAATATATTTTCTGTGTTTGTGAATTGTGTGCGCAGTAGCCGCACGTGCATCAACAAAGTAGTGCCAAGCGTGCGCCTGTGTCATAAGTAAAGGGTGCCGGCTGGCTTGACCGTTTAATGGTGCTGTAACCCCTAAAGTACACTCCAAACCAAATAACAAAATATTTTTTCTGTGTTTGTGAATTGTGTGTGCAGTAGCCGCAGGTGCATCAACAAAATAGTGCCAAGCGTGCGCCTGTGTCATAAGTAAAGGGCCAGCTGGCTTGACCATTAAAGGGTGCTGTAACCCCCAAAGTACACTCCAGTCCAAACCAAAAAAATATATATTTTCTGTGTTTGTGAATTGTGTGCGCAGTAGCCGCACGTGCATCAACAAAGTAGTGCCAAGCGTGCGCCTGTGTCATAAGTAAAGGGCCGGCTGGCTTGACCGTTAAAGGGTGCTGTAACCCCCAAAGTACTCTCCAAACCAAATAACAAAATATTTTTTCTGTGTTTGTGAATTGTGTGTGCAGTAGCCGCACGTGCATCAACAAAGTAGTGCCAAGCGTGCGCCTGTGTCATAAGTAAAGGGCCGGCTGGCTTGACCGTTTAAGGGTGCTTTAACCCCCAAAGTACACTCCAGTCCAAACAAAAAAAAAATTTTTTTCTGTGTTTGTGAATTGTGTGCGCAGTAGCCGCACATGCATCAACAAAGTAGTGCCAAGTGTGCGCCTGTGTCATAAGTAAAGGGCTGGCTGGCTTGACCGTTAAAGGGTGCTGTAACCCCCAAAGTATACTCCAGTCCAAACCAAAAAAATATATATTTTCTGTGTTTGTGAATTGTGTGCGCAGTAGCCGCACGTGCATCAACAAAGTAGTGCCAAGCGTGTGCCTGTGTCATAAGTAAAGGGCCAGCTGGCTTGACCATTAAAGGGTGCTGTAACCCCCAAAGTACACTCCAGTCCAAACCAAAAAAAAAATTTTTTCTGTGTTTGTGAATTGTGTGCGCAGTAGCCGCACGTGCATCAACAAAGTAGTGCCAAGCGTGCGCCTGTGTCATAAGTAAAAGGCCAGCTGGCTTGACCGTTAAAGGGTGCTGTAACCCCCAAAGTATACTCCAGTCCAAACCAAAAAAATATATATTTTCTGTTTGTGAATTGTGGGCGCAGTAGCCGCACGTGCATCAACAAAGTAGTGCCAAGCGTGTGCCTGTGTCATAAGTAAAGGGCCAGCTGGCTTGACCATTAAAGGGTGCTGTAACCCCCAAAGTACACTCCAGTCCAAACCAAAAAAAAAATTTTTTCTGTGTTTGTGAATTGTGTGCGCAGTAGCCGCACGTGCATCAACAAAGTAGTGCCAAGCGTGTGCCTGTGTCATAAGTAAAGGGCCAGCTGGCTTGACCATTAAAGGGTGCTGTAACCCCCAAAGTACACTCCAGTCCAAACCAAAAAAAAAATTTTTTCTGTGTTTGTGAATTGTGTGCGCAGTAGCCGCACGTGCATCAACAAAGTAGTGCCAAGCGTGCGCCTGTGTCATAAGTAAAGGGCCGGCTGGCTTGACCGTTAAAGGGTGCTGTAACCCCCAAAGTATACTCCAGTCCAAACCAAAAAAATATATATTTTCTGTTTGTGAATTGTGTGTTCAGTAGCCGCACGTGCATCAACAAAGTGGTGCCAAGCGTGCACCTGTGTCATAAGTAAAGGGCCGGCTGGCTTGACCATTAAAGGGTGCTGTAACCCCCAAAGTACACTCCAGTCCTAACTAAAAAAATATTTTCTGTGTTTGTGAATTGTGTGCGCAGTAGCCGCACGTGCATCAACAAAGTAGTGCCAAGCGTGCGCCTGTGTCATAAGTAAAGGGCCAGCTGGCTTGACCATTAAAGGGTGCTGTAACCCCCAAAGTACTCTCCAGTCCAAACCAAAAAATATATATTTTCTGTGTTTGTGAATTGTGTGCGCAGTAGCCGCACGTGCATCAACAAAGTAGTGCCAAGCGTGCGCCTGTGTCATAAGTAAAGGGCCAGCTGGCTTGACCGTTAAAGAGTGCTGTAACCCCCAAAGTACACTCCAGTCCAAACCAAAAAAAAAATATTTTCTGTGTTTGTGAATTGTGTGCGCAGTAGCCGCACGTGCATCAACAAAGTAGTGCCAAGCGTGTGCCTGTGTCATAAGTAAAGGGCCAGCTGGCTTGACCATTAAAGGGTGCTGTAACCCCCAAAGAACACTCCAGTCCAAACCAAAAAAAAAAATATTTTCTGTGTTTGTGAATTGTGTGCGCAGTAGCCGCACGTGCATCAACAAAGTAGTGCCAAGCGTGTGCCTGTGTCATAAGTAAAGGGCCAGCTGGCTTGACCATTAAAGGGTGCTGTAACCCCCAAAGTACACTCCAGTCCAAACCAAAAAAATATATATTTTCTGTTTGTGAATTGTGTGTGCAGTAGCCGCACGTGCATCAACAAAGTGGTGCCAAGCGTGCACCTGTGTCATAAGTAAAGGGCCGGCTGGCTTGACCATTAAAGGGTGCTGTAACCCCCAAAGTACACTCCAGTCCTAACCAAAAAAATATTTTCTGTGTTTGTGAATTGTGTGCGCAGTAGCCGCACGTGCATCAACAAAGTAGTGCCAAGCGTGCGCCTGTGTCATAAGTAAAGGGCCAGCTGGCTTGACCATTAAAGGGTGCTGTAACCCCCAAAGTACTCTCCAGTCCAAACCAAAAAAAAAATATTTTCTGTGTTTGTGAATTGTGTGCGCAGTAGCCGCACGTGCATCAACAAAGTAGTGCCAAGCGTGCGCCTGTGTCATAAGTAAAGGGCCAGCTGGCTTGACCGTTAAAGAGTGCTGTAACCCCCAAAGTACACTCCAGTCCAAACCAAAAAAAAAATATTTTCTGTGTTTGTGAATTGTGTGCGCAGTAGCCGCACGTGCATCAACAATGTAGTGCCAAGCGTGTGCCTGTGTCATAAGTAAAGGGCCAGCTGGCTTGACCATTAAAGGGTGCTGTAACCCCCAAAGTACACTCCAGTCCAAACCAAAAAAAAAAATATTTTCTGTGTTTGTGAATTGTGTGCGCAGTAGCCGCACGTGCATCAACAAAGTAGTGCCAAGCGTGCGCCTGTGTCATAAGTAAAGGGCCGGCTGGCTTGACCGTTAAAGGGTGCTGTAACCCCCAAAGTACACTCCAAACCAAATAACAAAATATTTTTTCTGTGTTTGAGAATTGTTTGCGCAGTAGCCGCACGTGCATCAACAAAATAGTGCCAAGCATGCGTCTGTGTCATAAGTAAAGGGCCGGCTGGCTTGACCATTAAAGGGTGCTGTAACCCCCAAAGTACACTCCAAACCAAATAACAAAATATTTTTTCTGTGTTTGTGAATTGTGTGCGCAGTAGCCGCACGTGCATCAACAAAGAATTGTCAAGCGTGCGCCTGTGTCATAAGTAAAGGGCCAGCTGGCTTGACCTTTAAAGGGTGCTGTAACCCCCAAAGTACACTCCAGTCCAAACCAAAAAAAAAATATTTTCTGTGTTTGTGAATTGTGTGCGCAGTAGCCGCACGTGCATCGACAAAGTAGTGCCAAGCGTGCACCTGTGTCATAAGTAAAGGGCCGGCGGGCTTGACCATTAAAGGGTGCAGTAACCCCCAAAGAACACTCCAGTCCTAACAAAAAAAAAAATATTTTCTGTGTTTGTGAATTGTGTGCGCAGTAGCCGCACGTGCATCAACAAAATAGTGCCAAGCGTGCGCCTGTGTCATAAGTAAAGGGCCGGCTGGCTTGACCATTAAAGGGTACTGTAACCCCCAAAGTACACTCCAGTCCAACCCCAAAAAAAAATATTTTCTGTGTTTGTGAATTGTGTGCGCAGTAGCCGCACGTGCATCAACAAAGTAGTGCCAAGCGTGCGCCTGTGTCATAAGTAAAGAGCCAGCTGGCTTGACCATTAAAGGGTGCTGTAACCCCCAAAGTACACTCCAGTCCAAACCAAAAAAAAAATATTTTCTGTGTTTGTGAATTGTGTGCGCAGTAGCCGCACGTGCATCAACAAAGTAGTGCCAAGCGTGCGCCTGTGTCATAAGTAAAGGGCCAGCTGGCTTGACCATTAAAGGGTGCTGTAACCCCCAAAGTACACTCCAGTCCAAACCAAAAAAAAAATATTTTCTGTGTTTGTGAATTATGTGAGCAGTAGCCGCACGTGCATCAACAAAGTAGTGCCAAGCGTGCGCCTGTGTAAATAAGTAAAGGGCCGGCTGGCTTGACCATTAAAGGGTGCTGTAACCCCCAAAGTACACTCCAGTCCAAACCAAAAAAAAATATTTTCTGTTTGTGAATTGTGTGCGCAGTAGCCGCACGTGCATCAACAAAGTGGTGCCAAGCGTGCACCTGTGTCATAAGTAAAGGGCCGGCTGGCTTGACCATTAAAGGGTGCTGTAACCCCCAAAGTACACTCCAGTCCTAACTAAAAAAATATTTTCTGTGTTTGTGAATTGTGTGCGCAGTAGCCGCACGTGCATCAACAAAGTAGTGCCAAGCGTGCGCCTGTGTCATAAGTAAAGGGCCAGCTGGCTTGACCATTAAAGGGTGCTGTAACCCCCAAAGTACTCTCCAGTCTAAACCAAAAAAAAAATATTTTCTGTGTTTGTGAATTGTGTGCGCAGTAGCCGCACGTGCATCAACAATGTAGTGCCAAGCGTGCGCCTGTGTCATAAGTAAAGGGCCAGCTGGCTTGACCGTTAAAGAGTGCTGTAACCCCCAAAGTACACTCCAGTCCAAACCAAAAAAAAAATATTTTCTGTGTTTGTGAATTGTGTGCGCAGTAGCCGCACGTGCATCAACAAAGTAGTGCCAAGCGTGTGCCTGTGTCATAAGTAAAGGGCCAGCTGGCTTGACCATTAAAGGGTGCTGTAACCCCCAAAGTACACTCCAGTCCAAACCAAAAAAAAAAATATTTTCTGTGTTTGTGAATTGTGTGCGCAGTAGCCGCACGTGCATCAACAAAGTAGTGCCAAGCGTGCGCCTGTGTCATAAGTAAAGGGCCAGCTGGCTTGACCGTTAAAGGGTGCTGTAACCCCCAAAGTACACTCCAAACCAAATAACAAAATATTTTTTCTGTGTTTGAGAATTGTTTGCGCAGTAGCCGCACGTGCATCAACAAAATAGTGCCAAGCATGCGCCTGTGTCATAAGTAAAGGGCCGGCTGGCTTGACCATTAAAGGGTGCTGTAACCCCCAAAGTACACTCCAAACCAAATAACAAAATATTTTTTCTGTGTTTGTGAATTGTGTGCGCAGTAGCCGCACGTGCATCAACAAAGAAGTGTCAAGCGTGCGCCTGTGTCATAAGTAAAGGGCCAGCTGGCTTGACCTTTAAAGGGTGCTGTAACCCCCAAAGTACACTCCAGTCCAAACAAAAAAAAATATATTTTCTGTGTTTGTGAATTGTGTGCGCAGTAGCCGCACGTGCATCAACAAAATAGTGCCAAGCGTGCGCCTGTGTCATAAGTAAAGGGCCGGCTGGCTTGACCATTAAAGGGTACTGTAACTCCCAAAGAACACTCCAGTCCAAACCCCCAAAAAAAATATTTTCTGTGTTTGTGAATTGTGTGCGCAGTAGCCGCACGTGCATCAACAAAGTAGTGCCAAGCGTGCGCCTGTGTCATAAGTAAAGAGCCAGCTGGCTTGACCATTAAAGGGTGCTGTAACCCCCAAAGTACACTCCAGTCCAAACCAAAAAAAATAAATTTTCTGTGTTTGTGAATTGTGTGCGCAGTAGCCGCACGTGCATCAACAAAGTAGTGCCAAGCGTGCGCCTGTGTCATAAGTAAAGGGCCAGCTGGCTTAACCATTAAAGGGTGCTGTAACCCCCAAAGTACACTCCAGTCCAAACCATAAAAAAATTTTTTTCTGTGTTTGTGAATTATGTGCGCAGTAGCCGCACGTGCATCAACAAAGTAGTGCCAAGCGTGCGCCTATGTCATAAGTAAAGGGCCGGCTGGCTTGACCATTAAAGGGTGCTGTAACCCCCAAAGTACACTCCAGTCCAAACCAAAAAAAATATATTTTCTGTGTTTGTGAATTGTGTGCGCAGTAGCCGCACATGCATCAACAAAGTAGTGCCAAGCGTGCACCTGTGTCATAAGTAAAGGGCTGGCTGGCTTGACCATTAAAGGGTGCTGTAACCCCCAAAGTACACTCCAGTCCAAACCAAAAAAATATATATTTTCTGTGTTTGTGAATTGTGTGTGCAGTAGCTGCACGTGCATCAACAAAGTAGTGCCAAGCGTGCGCCTGTGTCATAAGTAAAGGGCCGGCTGGCTTTACCGTTAAAGGGTGCTGTAACCCCCAAAGTACACTTCAAACCAAATAACAAAATATTTTTTCTGTGTTTGTGAATTGTGTGCGCAGTAGCTGCACGTGCATCAACAAAATAGTGCCAAGCATGCGCCTGTGTCATAAGTAAAGGGCCAGCTGGCTTGACCATTAAAGGGTGCTGTAACCCCCAAAGTACACTCCAACCAAATAACAAAATATTTTTTCTGTGTTTGTGAATTGTGTGCGCAGTAGCTGCACGTGCATCAACAAAGTAGTGCCAAGCGTGTGCCTGTGTCATAAGTAAAGGGCCAGCTGGCTTGACCATTAAAGGGTGCTGTAACCCCCAAAGTACACTCCAGTCCAAACCAAAAAAAAAATTTTCTGTGTTTGTGAATTGTGTGCGCAGTAGCCGCACGAGCATCAACAAAGTAGTGCCAAGCGTGCGCCTGTGTCATAAGTAAAGGGCCGGCTGGCTTGACTGTTAAAGGGTGCCTGAACCCCCAAAGTACACTCCAGTCCAAACCAAAAAAAAATGTTTTCTGTGTTTGTGAATTGTGTGCGCAGTAGCCGCACGTGCATCAACAAAGTAGTGCCAAGCGTGTGCCTGTGTCATAAGTAAAGGGCCGGCTGGCTTGACCGTTAAAGGGTGCTGTAACCCCCAAAGTACACTCCAGTCCAAACCAAAAAAAAAATATTTTCTGTGTTTGTGAATTGTGTGCGCAGTAGACGCACGTGCATCAACAAAGTAGTGCCAAGCGTGCCCCTGTGTCATAAGTAAAGGGCCGGCTGGCTTGACCGTTAAAGGGTGCTGAAATGCCCAAAGTACACTCCAAACCAAATAACAAAATATTTTTTCTGTGTTTGAGAATTGTTTGCGCAGTAGCCGCACGTGCATCAACAAAATAGTGCCAAGCATGCGCCTGTGTCATAAGTAAAGGGCGGCTGGCTTGACCATTAAAGGGTGCTGTAACCCCCAAAGTACACTCCAAACCAAATAACAAAATATTTTTTCTGTGTTTGTGAATTGTGTGCGCAGTAGCCGCACGTGCATCAACAAAGAAGTGCCAAGCGTGCGCCTGTGTCATAAGTAAAGGGCCAGCTGGCTTGACCTTTAAAGGGTGCTGTAACCCCCAAAGTACACTCCAGTCCAAACCAAAAAAAAAATATTTTCTGTGTTTGTGAATTGTGTGCGCAGTAGCCGCACGTGCATCAAAAAAGTCGTGCCAAGCGTGCGCCTGTGTCATAAGTAAATGGCCGCTGGCTTGACCATTAAAGGGTGCTGTAACCCCCAAAGTACACTCCAGTTCAAACCAAAAAAAAAATATTTTCTGTGTTTGTGAATTGTGTGCGCAGTAGCCGCACGTGCATCAACAAAGTAGTGCCAAGCGTGTGCCTGTGTCATAAGTAAAGGGCCAGCTGGCTTGACCATTAAAGGGTGCTGTAACCCCCAAAGTACACTCCAGTCCAAACCAAAAAATATATATTTTCTGTTTGTGAATTGTGTGTGCAGTAGCCGCACGTGCATCAACAAAGTGGTGCCAAGCGTGCACCTGTGTCATAAGTAAAGGGCCGGCTGGCTTGACCATTAAAGGGTGCTGTAACCCCCAAAGTACACTCCAGTCCTAACTAAAAAAATATTTTCTGTGTTTGTGAATTGTGTGCGCAGTAGCCGCACGTGCATCAACAAAGTAGTGCCAAGCGTGCGCCTGTGTCATAAGTAAAGGGCCAGCTGGCTTGACCATTAAAGGGTGCTGTAACCCCCAAAGTACTCTCCAGTCCAAACCAAAAAAAAAATATTTTCTGTGTTTGTGAATTGTGTGCGCAGTAGCCGCACGTGCATCAACAAAGTAGTGCCAAGCGTGCGCCTGTGTCATAAGTAAAGGGCCAGCTGGCTTGACCGTTAAAGAGTGCTGTAACCCCCAAAGTACACTCCAGTCCAAACCAAAAAAAAAATATTTTCTGTGTTTGTGAATTGTGTGAGCAGTAGCCGCACGTGCATCAACAATGTAGTGCCAAGCGTGTGCCTGTGTCATAAGTAAAGGGCCAGCTGGCTTGACCATTAAAGGGTGCTGTAACCCCCAAAGTACACTCCAGTCCAAACCAAAAAAAAAAATATTTTCTGTGTTTGTGAATTGTGTGCGCAGTAGACGCACATGCATCAACAAAGTAGTGCCAAGCGTGTGCCTGTGTCATAAGTAAAGGGCCGGCTGGCTTGACCGTTAAAGGGTGCTGTAACCCCCAAAGTACACTCCAGTCCAAACCAAAAAAAATATATGTTCTGTGTTTGTGAATTGTGTGCGCAGTAGCCGCACGTGCATCAACAAAGTAGTGGAAAGCATGCGCCTGTGTCATAAGTAAAGGGCCGGCTGGCTTGACCATTAAAGGGTGCTGTAACCCCCAAAGTACACTCCAGTCCAAACCAAAAAAAAAATTATTTTCTGTGTTTGTGAATTGTGTGCGCAGTAGCCGCAAGTGCATCAACAAAGTAGTGCCAAGCGTGCGCCTGTGTCATAAGTAAAGGGCCGAAAGGCTTGACCGATAAAGGGTGCTGTAACCCCCAAAGTACACTCCAGTCCAAACCAAAAAAATATATATTTTCTGTGTTTGTGAATTGTGTGCGCAGTAGCCGCACGTGCATCAACAAAGCAGTGCCAATCGTGTGCCTGTGTCATAAGAAAAGGGCCGGCTGGCTTGACCGTTAAAGGGTGCTGTAACGCCCAAAGTACACTCCAGTCCAAAACAAAAAAATAAATATTGTCTGTGTTTGTGAATTGTGTGCGCAGTAGCCGCACGTGCATCAACAAAGTAGTGCCAAGCGTGCGCCTGTGTCATAAGTAAAGGGCCGGCTGGCTTGACCGTTAAAGGGTTCTGTAACCCCCAAAGTACACTCCAGTCCAAACGAAAAAAAAAATTATTTTCTGTGTTTGTGAATTGTGTGCGCAGTAGCCGCACGTACATGAACAAAGTAGTGCCAAGCGTGCGCCTGTGTCATAAGTAAAGGGCCGGCTGGCTTGACCGTTAAAGGGTGCTTTAACCCCCAAAGTACACTCCAGTCAAAACCAAAAAAAATATATGTTCTGTGTTTGTGAATTGTGTGCGCAGTAGCCACACGTGCATCAACAAAGTAGTGCCAAGCGTGCGCCTGTGTCATAAGTAAAGGGCTGGCTGGCTTGACCGTTAAAGGGTGCTGTAACCCCCAAAGTACACTCCAGTCCAAACCAAAAAAATATATATTTTCTGTGTTTGTGAATTGTGTGCGCAGTAGCCACACGTGCATCAACAAAGTAGTGCCAAGCGTGCGCCTGTGTCATAATTAAAGGGCCGGCTGGCTTGACCGTTAAAGGGTGCTGTAACCCCCAAAGTACACTCCAGTCCAAACCAAAAAAATATATATTTTCTGTGTTTGTGAATTGTGTGCGCAGTAGCCGCACGTGCATCAACAAAGTAGTGCCAAGCGTGCGCCTGTGTCATAATTAAAGGGCCGGCTGGCTTGACCGTTAAAGGGTGCTGTAAACCCCAAAGTACACTCCAGTCCAAACCAAAAAAAATATATGTTCTGTGTTTGTGAATTGTGTGCGCAGTAGCCGCACGTGCATCAACAAAGTAGTGCCAAGCGTGCGCCTGTGTCATAAGTAAAGGGCCGGCTGGCTTGACCATTAAAGGGTGCTGTAACCCCCAAAGTACACTCCAGTCAAAACCAAAAAATAATAATTTTCTGTGTTTGTGAATTGTGTGCGCAGTAGCCGCACGTGCATCAACAAAGGAGCAGCGCCAAGCGTGCGCCTGTGTCCCATAAGTAAAGATCCGGCTTGCTCATTTCTTAAAGGCAGGTGTAACCCACAAAGTGAACTACTCTCCAGCAAAAATAAAAAAATATTTTCTGTGTTTGTGAATTGTGTGCGCAGTAGCCGCACGTGCATCAACAAAGTAGTGCCAAGCGTGCGCCTGTGTCATAAGTAAAGGGCTGGCTGGCTTGACCATTAAATGGTGCTGTAACCCCCAAAGTACACTCCAGTCCAAACCAAAAAAAAAATAATTTTCTGTGTTTGTGAATTGTGTGCGCAGTAGCCGCACGTGCATCAACAAAGTAGTGCCAAGCGTGCACCTGTGTCATAAGTAAAGGGCCGGCTGGCTTGACCGTTAAAGGGTGCTGTAACCCCCAAAGTACACTCCAGTCCAAACCAAAAAAAAAAATATTTTCTGTGTTTGTGAATTGTGTGCGCAGTAGCCGCACGTCCATCAACAAAGTAGTGCCAAGCGTGCGCCTGTGTCATAAGTAAAGGGCCGGCTGCCTTGACTGTTAAAGGGTGCTGTAACCCCCAAAGTACACTCCAGTCCAAACCAAAAAAAAAAATATTTTCTGTGTTTGTGAATTGTGTGTGCAGTAGCCGCACGTGCATCAACAAAGTAGTGCCAAGCGTGCGCCTGTGTCATAAGTAAAGGGCCGGCTGGCTTGACCGTTAAAGAGTGCTCTAACCCCCAAAGTACACTCCAGTCCAAACCAAAAAATAAATTATTTTTTGTTTTTCTGAATTGTGTGCGCAGTAGCCTCACGTCCATCAACAAAGTAGTGCCAAGCGTGCGCCTGTGTCATAAGTAAAAGGCCGGCTGGCTTGACCGTTAAAGGGTGCTGTAACCCCCAAAGTACACTCCAGTCCAAACCAAAAAAAAAAATATTTTCTGTGTTTGTGAATTGTGTGCGCAGTAGCCGCACGTGCAACAACAAAGTAGTGCCAAGTGTGTGCCTGTGTCATAAGTAAAGGGCCAGCTGGCTTGACCATTAAAGGGTGCTGTAATGCCCAAAGTACACTCCAGTCCAAAACAAAAAAATAAATATTTTCTGTGTTTTTTGAATTGTGTGCGCAGTAGCCGCACGTGCATCAACAAAGTAGTGCCAAGCGTGCGCCTGTGTCATAAGTAAAGGGCCAGCTGGCTTGACCGTTAAAGGGTGCTGTAACCCCCAAAGTACACTCCAGTCCAAACGAAAAAAAAAATTATTTTATGTGTTTGTGAATTGTGTGCGCAGTAGCCGCACGTACATCAACAAAGTTGTGCCAAGCGTGCGCCTGTGTCATAAGTAAAGGGCCGGCTGGCTTGACCGTTAAAGGGTGCTGTAACCCCCAAAGTACACTCCAGTCCAAACCAAAAAAAATATATGTTCTGTGTTTGTGAATTGTGTTCGCAGTAGCCGCACGTGCATCAACAAAGTAGTGCCAAGCGTGCGCCTGTGTCATAAGTAAAGGGCCGGCTGGCTTGACCATTAAAGGGTGCTGTAACCCCCAAAGTACACTACAGTCCAAACCAAAAAAAAATATATGTTCTGTGTTTGTGAATTGTGTGCGCAGTAGCCGCACGTGCATCAACAAAGTAGTGCCAAGCGTGCGCCTGTGTCATAAGTAAAGGGCCGGCTGGCTTGACCGTTAAAGGGTGCTGTAACCCCCAAAGTACACTCCAGTCCAAACCAAAAAAATATATATTTTCTGTGTTTGTGAATTGTGTGCGCAGTAGCCGCACGTGCATCAACAAAGTAGTGCGAAGCGTGCGCCTGTGTCATAATTAAAGGGCCGGCTGGCTTGACCGTTAAAGGGGGCTGTAAACCCCAAAATACACTCCAGTCTAAACCAAAAAAAATATATGTTCTGTGTTTGTGAATTGTGTGCGCAGTAGCCGCACGTGCATCAACAAAGTAGTGCCAAGCATGCGCCTGTGTCATAAGTAAAGGGCTGGCTGGCTTGACCATTAAAGGGTGCTGTAACCCCCAAAGTACACTCCAGTCCAAACCAAAAAAATATATATTTTCTGTGTTTGTGAATTGTGTGCGCAGTAGCCACACGTGCATCAACAAAGTAGTGCCAAGCGTGCGCCTGTGTCATAATTAAAGGGCCGGCTGGCTTGACCGTTAAAGGGTGCTGTAACCCCCAAAGTACACTCCAGTCCAAACCAAAAAAATATATATTTTCTGTGTTTGTGAATTGTGTGCGCAGTAGCCGCACGTGCATCAACAAAGTAGTGCCAAGCGTGCGCCTGTGTCATAATTAAAGGGCCGGCTGGCTTGACCGTTAAAGGGTGCTGTAAACCCCAAAGTACACTCCAGTCCAAACCAAAAAAAATATATGTTCTGTGTTTGTGAATTGTGTGCGCAGTAGCCGCACGTGCATCAACAAAGTAGTGCCAAGCGTGCGCCTGTGTCATAAGTAAAGGGCCGGCTGGCTTGACCATTAAAGGGTGCTGTAACCCCCAAAGTACACTCCAGTCAAAACCAAAAAATAATAATTTTCTGTGTTTGTGAATTGTGTGCGCAGTAGCCGCACGTGCATCAACAAAGGAGCAGCGCCAAGCGTGCGCCTGTGTCCCATAAGTAAAGATCCGGCTTGCTCATTTCTTAAAGGCAGGTGTAACCCACAAAGTGAACTACTCTCCAGCAAAAATAAAAAAATATTTTCTGTGTTTGTGAATTGTGTGCGCAGTAGCCGCACGTGCATCAACAAAGTAGTGCCAAGCGTGCGCCTGTGTCATAAGTAAAGGGCTGGCTGGCTTGACCATTAAATGGTGCTGTAACCCCCAAAGTACACTCCAGTCCAAACCAAAAAAAAAATAATTTTCTGTGTTTGTGAATTGTGTGCGCAGTAGCCGCACGTGCATCAACAAAGTAGTGCCAAGCGTGCACCTGTGTCATAAGTAAAGGGCCGGCTGGCTTGACCGTTAAAGGGTGCTGTAACCCCCAAAGTACACTCCAGTCCAAACCAAAAAAAAAAATATTTTCTGTGTTTGTGAATTGTGTGCGCAGTAGCCGCACGTCCATCAACAAAGTAGTGCCAAGCGTGTGCCTGTGTCATAAGTAAAGGGCCGGCTGCCTTGACCGTTAAAGGGTGCTGTAACCCCCAAAGTACACTCAAGTCCAAACCAAAAAAAAAAATATTTTCTGTGTTTGTGAATTGTGTGTGCAGTAGCCGCACGTGCATCAACAAAGTAGTGCCAAGCGTGCGCCTGTGTCATAAGTAAAGGGCCGGCTGGCTTGACCGTTAAAGGGTGCTCTAACCCCCAAAGTACACTCCAGTCCAAACCAAAAAATAAATTATTTTCTGTTTTTCTGAATTGTGTGCGCAGTAGCCGCACGTCCATCAACAAAGTAGTGCCAAGCGTGCGCCTGTGTCATAAGTAAAAGGCCGGCTGGCTTGACCGTTAAAGGGTGCTGTAACCCCCAAAGTACACTCCAGTCCAAACCAAAAAAAAAAATATTTTCTGTGTTTGTGAATTGTGTGCGCAGTAGCCGCACGTGCAACAACAAAGTAGTGCCAAGTGTGTGCCTGTGTCATAAGTAAAGGGCCAGCTGGCTTGACCATTAAAGGGTGCTGTAACGCCCAAAGTACACTCCAGTCCAAAACAAAAAAATATATATTTTCTGTGTTTGTGAATTGTGTGCGCAGTAGCCGCACGTGCATCATCAAAGTAGTGCCAAGTGTGTGCCTGTGTCATAAGTAAAGGGCCAGCTGGCTTGACCATTAAAAGGTGCTGTAACGCCCAAAGTACACTCCAGTCCAAAACAAAAAAATAAATATTTTCTGTGTTTTTTGAATTGTGTGCGCAGTAGCCGCACGTGCATCAACAAAGTAGTGCCAAGCGTGCGCCTGTGTCATAAGTAAAGGGCCAGCTGGCTTGACCGTTAAAGGGTGCTGTAACCCCCAAAGTACACTCCAGTCCAAACGAAAAAAAAAATTATTTTATGTGTTTGTGAATTGTGTGCGCAGTAGCCGCACGTACATCAACAAAGTTGTGCCAAGCGTGCGCCTGTGTCATAAGTAAAGGGCTGGCTGGCTTGACCATTAAAGGGTGCTGTAACCCCCAAAGTACACTCCAGTCCAAACCAAAAAAAATATATGTTCTGTGTTTGTGAATTGTGTGCGCAGTAGCCGCACGTGCATCAACAAAGTAGTGCCAAGCGTGCGCCTGTGTCATAAGTAAAGGGCCGGCTGGCTTGACCGTTAAAGGGTGCTGTAACCCCCAAAGTACACTACAGTCCAAACCAAAAAAAAATATATGTTCTGTGTTTGTGAATTGTGTGCGCAGTAGCCGCACGTGCATCAACAAAGTAGTGCCAAGCGTGCGCCTGTGTCATAAGTAAAGGGCCGGCTGGCTTGACCGTTAAAGGGTGCTGTAACCCCCAAAGTACACTCCAGTCCAAACCAAAAAAATATATATTTTCTGTGTTTGTGAATTGTGTGCGCAGTAGCCGCACGTGCATCAACAAAGTAGTGCCAAGCGTGCGCCTGTGTCATAAGTAAAGGGCCGGCTGGCTTGACCGTTAAAGGGTGCTGTAACCCCCAAAGTACACTCCAGTCCAAACCAAAAAAATATATATTTTCTGTGTTTGTGAATTGTGTGCGCAGTAGCCGCACGTGCATCAACAAAGTAGTGCCAAGCGTGCGCCTGTGTCATAATTAAAGGGCCGGCTGGCTTGACCGTTAAAGGGTGCTGTAAACCCCAAAATACACTCCAGTCCAAACCAAAAAAAATATATGTTCTGTGTTTGTGAATTGTGTGCGCAGTAGCCGCACGTGCATCAACAAAGTAGTGCCAAGCGTGCGCATGTGTCATAAGTAAAGGGCCGGCTGGCTTGACCGTTAAAGGGTGCTGTAACCCCCAAAGTACACTCCAGTCCAAACCAAAAAAAAAAAATTTCTGTGTTTGTGAATTGTGTGCGCAGTAGCCACACGTGCATCAACAAAGGAGAAGCGCCAAGCGTGCGCCTGTGTCCCATAAGTAAAGATCCGGCTTGCTCATTTCTTAAAGGCAGGTGTAACCCACAAAGTGAACTACTCTCCAGCAAAAATAAAAAATTATTTTATGTGTTTGTGAATTGTGTGCGCAGTAGCCGCACGTACATCAACAAAGTAGTGCCAAGCGTGCGCCTGTGTCATAAGTAAAGGGCCGGCTGGCTTGACCGTTAAAGGGTGCTGTAACCCCCAAAGTACACTCCAGTCAAAACCCAAAAAAATATATGTTCTGTGTTTGTGAATTGTGTGCGCAGTAGCCGCACGTGCATCAACAAAGTAGTGCCAAGCGTGCACCTGTGTCATAAGTAAAGGGCCGGCTGGCTTGACCGTTAAAGGGTGCTGTAACCCCCAAAGTACACTCCAGTCCAAACCAAAAAAAAAATTATTTTCTGTGTTTGTGAATTGTGTGCGCAGTAGCCGCACGTACTTCAACAAAGTAGTGCCAAGTGTGTGCCTGTGTCATAAGTAAAGGGCCAGCTGGCTTGACCATTAAATGGTGCTGTAACGCCCAAAGTACACTCCAGTCCAAAACAAAAAAATATATATTTTCTGTGTTTGTGAATTGTGTGCGCAGTAGCCGCACGTGCATCAACAAAGTAGTGCCAAGTGTGTGCCTGTGTCATAAGTAAAGGGCCAGCTGGCTTGACCATTAAAGGGTGCTGTAACGCCCAAAGTACACTCCAGTCCAAAACAAAAAAATAAATATTTTCTGTGTTTGTGAATTGTGTGCGCAGTAGCCGCACGTGCATCAACAAAGTAGTGCCAAGCGTGCGCCTGTGTCATAAGTAAAGGGCCGGCTGGCTTGACCGTTAAAGGGTGCTGTAACCCCCAAAGTACACTCCAGTCCAAACGAAAAAAAATATTATTTTCTGTGTTTGTGAATTGTGTGCGCAGTAGCTGCACGTGCATCAACAAAGTAGTGCCAAGCGTGCGCCTGTGTCATAAGTAAAGGGCCGGCTGGCTTGACCGTTAAAGGGTGCTGTAACCCCCAAAGTACACTCCAGTCCAAACCAAAAAAAAATATATGTTCTGTGTTTGTGAATTGTGTGCGCAGTAGCCGCACGTGCATCAACAAAGTAGTGCCAAGCGTGCGCCTTTGTCATAAGTAAAGGGCCGGCTGGCTTGACCGTTAAAGGGTGCTGTAACCCCCAAAGTACACTCCAGTCCAAACCAAAAAAATATATATTTTCTGTGTTTGTGAATTGTGTGCGCAGTAAGCGCACGTGCATCAACAAAGTAGTGCCAAGCGTGCGCCTGTGTCATAATTAAAGGGCCGGCTGGCTTGACCGTTAAAGGGTGCTGTAAACCCCAAAGTACACTCCAGTCCAAACCAAAAAAAATATATGTTCTGTGATTGTGAATTGTGTGCGCAGTAGCAGCACGTGCATCAACAAAGTAGTGCCAAGCGTGCGCCTGTGTCATAAGTAAAGGGCCGGCTGGCTTGACCGTTAAAGGGTGCTGTAACCCCCAAAGTACACTCCAGTCCAAACCAAATAAAAATAATTTTCTGTGTTTGTGAATTGTGTGCGCAGTAGCCGCACGTGCATCAACAAAGGAGCAGCGCCAAGCGTGCGCCTGTGTCCCATAAGTAAAGATCCGGCTTGCTCATTTCTTAAAGGCAGGTGTAACCCACAAAGTGAACTAATCTCCAGCAAAAATAAAAAAATATTTTCTGTGTTTGTGAATTGTGTGCGCAGTAGCCGCACGTGCATCAACAAAGTAGTGCCAAGCGTGCGCCTGTGTCATAAGTAAAGGGCCGGCTGGCTTGACCATTAAAGGGTGCTGTAACCCCCAAAGTACACTCCAGTCCAAACCAAAAAAAAAATAATTTTCTGTGTTTGTGAATTGTGTGCGCAGTAGCCGCACGTGCATCAACAAAGTAGTGTCAAGCGTGCACCTGTGTCATAAGTAAAGGGCCGGCTTGCTTGACCGTTAAAGGGTGCTGTAACCCCCAAAGTACACTCCAGTCCAAACCAAAAAAAAAAATATTTTCTGTGTTTGTGAATTGTGTGCGCAGTAGCAGCACGTCCATCAACAAAGTAGTGCCAAGCGTGCGCCTGTGTCATAAGTAAAGGGCCGGCTGCCTTGACCGTTAAAGGGTGCTGTAACCCCCAAAGTACACTCCAGTCCAAACCAAAAAAAAATATATTTTCTGTGTTTGTGAATTGTGTGCGCAGTAGCCGCACGTGCATCAACAAAGTAGTGCCAAGCGTGCGCCTGTGTCTTAAGTAAAGGGCCGACTGGCTTGACCGTTAAAGGGTGCTGTAACCCTCAAAGTACACTCCAGTCCAAACGAAAAAAAAATTTATTTTCTGTGTTTGTGAATTGTGTGCGCAGTAGCCGCACGTACATCAACAAAGTAGTGCCAAGCGTGCGCCTGTGTCATAAGTAAAGGGCCGGCTGGCTTGACCGTTAAAGGGTGCTGTAACCCCCAAAGTACACTCCAGTCAAAACCAAAAAAATTATATGTTCTGTGTTTGTGAATTGTGTGCGCAGTAGCCGCACGTGCATCAACAAAGTAGTGCCAAGCGTGCGCCTGTGTCATAAGTAAAGGGCCGGCTGGCTTGACCGTTAAAGGGTGCTGTAACCCCCAAAGTACACTCCAGTCCAATCCAAAAAGAAATATATGTTCTGTGTTTGTGAATTGTGTGCGCAGTAGCCGCACGTGCATCAACAAAGTAGTGCCAATCGTGCGCCTGTGTCATAAGTAAAGGGCCGGCTGGCTTGACAGTTAAAGGGTGCTGTAACCCCCAAAGTACACTCCAGTCCAAACCAAAAAAAATATATTTTCTGTGTTTGTGAATTGTGTGCGCAGTAGCCGCACGTGCATCAACAAAGTAGTGCCAAGCGTGCGCCTGTGTCATAAGTAAAGGGCCGGCTGGCTTGACCGTTAAAGGGTGCTGTAACCCCCAAAGTACACTCCAGTCCAAACCAAAAAATAAATTATTTTCTGTTTTTCTGAATTGTGTGCGCAGTAGCCACACGTGCATCAACAAAGTAGTGCCAAGCGTGCGCCTGTGTCATAAGTAAAGGGCCGGCTGGCTTGACCGTTAAAGGGTGCTGTAACCCCCAAAGTACACTCCAGTCCAAACCAAAAAAAAAAATATTTTCTGTGTTTGTGAATTGTGTGCGCAGTAGCCGCACGTGCATCAACAAAGTAGTGCCAAGCGTGTGCCTGTGTCATAAGTAAAGGGCCGGCTGGCTTGACCGTTAAAGGGTGCTGTAACCCCCAAAGTACACTCCAGTCCAAACCAAAAAAAAAATATTTTCTGTGTTTGTGAATTGTGTGTGCAGTAGCCGCACGTGCATCAACAAAGTAGTGCCAAGTGTGTGCCTGTGTCTTAAGTAAAGGGCCAGCTGGCTTGACCATTAAAGGGTGCTATAACGCCCAAAGTACACTCCAGTCCAAAACAAAAAAATATATATTTTCTGTGTTTGTGAATTGTGTGCGCAGTAGCCGCACGTGCATCAACAAAGTAGTGCCAAGTGTGTGCCCGTGTCATAAGTAAAGGGCCGGCTGGCTTGACCGTTAAAGGGTGCTGTAACCCCCAAAGTACACTCCAGTCCAAACGTAAAAAATTTTTTTTTTATGTGTTTGTGAATTGTGTGCGCAGTAGCCGCACGTACATCAACAAAGTAGTGCCAAGCGTGCGCCTGTGTCATAAGTAAAGGGCCGGCTGGCTTGACCGTTAAAGGGTGCTGTAACCCCCAAAGTACACTCCAGTCCAAACCAAAAAAAATATATGTTCTGTGTTTGTGAATTGTGTGCGCAGTAGCCGCACGTGCATCAACAAAGTAGTGCCAAGTGTGCGCCTGTGTCATAAGTAAAGGGCCGGCTGGCTTGACCGTTAAAGGGTGCTGTAACCCCCAAAGTACACTCCAGTCCAAACCAAAAAAAAATATATGTTCTGTGTTTGTGAATTGTGTGCGCAGTAGCCGCACGTGCATCAAGAAAGTAGTGCCAAGCGTGCGCCTGTGTCATAAGTAAAGGGCCGGCTGGCTTGACCGTTAAAGGGTGCTGTAACCCCCAAAGTACTCTCCAGTCCAAACCAAAAAAATATATATTTTCTGTGTTTGTGAATTGTGTGCGCAGTAGCCGCACGTGCATCAACAAAGTAGTGCCAAGCGTGAGCCTGTGTCATAATTAAAGGGCCGGCTGATTTGACAGTTAAAGGGTGCTGTAAACCCCAAAGTACACTCCAGTCCAAACCAAAAAAAATATATGTTCTGTGTTTATGAATTGTGTGCGCAGTAGCCGCACGTGCATCAACAAAGGAGCAGCGCCAAGCGTGCGCCTGTGTCCCATAAGTAAAGATCCGGCTTGCTCATTTCTTAAAGGCAGGTGTAACCCACAAAGTGAACTACTCTCCAGCAAAAATAAAAAAATATTTTCTGTGTTTGTGAATTGTGTGCGCAGTAGCCGCACGTGCATCAACAAAGTAGTGCCAAGCGTGCGCCTGTGTCATAAGTAAAGGGCCGACTGGCTTGACCATTAAATGGTGCTGTAACCCCCAAAGTACACTCCAGTCCAAACCAAAAAAAAAAAATTTTTCTGTGTTTGTGAATTGTGTGCGCAGTAGCCGCACGTGCATCAACAAAGTAGTGCCAAGCGTGCGCATGTGTCATAAGTAAAGGGCCGGCTGGCTTGACCGTTAAAGGGTGCTGTAACCCCCAAAGTACACTCCAGTCCAAACCAAAAAAAAAAAAATTTCTGTGTTTGTGAATTGTGTGCGCAGTAGCCGCACATGCATCAACAAAGGAGAAGCGCCAAGCGTGCGCCTGTGTCCCATAAGTAAAGATCCGGCTTGCTCATTTCTTAAAGGCAGGTGTAACCCACAAAGTGAACTACTCTCCAGCAAAAATAAAAAATTATTTTATATGTTTGTGAATTGTGTGCGCAGTAGCCGCACGTACATCAACAAAGTAGTGCCAAGCGTGCGCCTGTGTCATAAGTAAAGGGCCGGCTGGCTTGACCGTTAAAGGGTGCTGTAACCCCCAAAGTACACTCCAGTCAAAACCCAAAAAAATATATGTTCTGTGTTTGTGAATTGTGTGCGCAGTAGCCGCACGTGCATCAACAAAGTAGTGCCAAGCGTGCACCTGTGTCATAAGTAAAGGGCCGGCTGGCTTGACCGTTAAAGGGTGCTGTAACCCCCAAAGTACACTCCAGTCCAAACCAAAAAAAATAATATTTTCTGTGTTTGTGAATTGTGTGCGCAGTAGCCGCACGTGCTTCAACAAAGTAGTGCCAAGTGTGTGCCTGTGTCATAAGTAAAGGGCCAGCTGGCTTGACCATTAAATGGTGCTGTAATGCCCAAAGTACACTCCAGTCCAAAACAAAAAAATATATATTTTCTGTGTTTGTGAATTGTGTGCGCAGTAGCCGCACGTGCATCAACAAAGTAGTGCCAAGTGTGTGCCTGTGTCATAAGTAAAGGGCCAGCTGGCTTGACCATTAAAGGGTGCTGTAACGCCCAAAGTAAACTCCAGTCCAAAACAAAAAAATAAATATTTTCTGTGTTTATGAATTGTGTGCGCAGTAGCCGCACGTGAATCAACAAAGTAGTGCCAAGCGTGCGCCTGTGTCATAAGTAAAGGGCCGGCTGGCTTGACCGTTAAAGGGTGCTGTAACCCCCAAAGTACACTCCAGTCCAAACGAAAAAAATAATTATTTTCTGTGTTTGTGAATTGTGTGCGCAGTAGCCGCACGTGCATCAACAAAGTAGTGCCAAGCGTGCGCCTGTGTCATAATTAAACGGCCGGCTGGCTTGACCGTTAAAGGGTGCTGTAAACCCCAAAGTACACTCCAGTCCAAACCAAAAAAAATATATGTTCTGTGATTGTGAATTGTGTGCGCAGTAGCCGCACGTGCATCAACAAAGTAGTGCCAAGCGTGCGCCTGTGTCATAAGTAAAGGGCCGGCTGGCTTGACCGTTAAAGGGTGCTGTAACCCCCAAAGTACACTCCAGTCCAAACCAAATAAAAATAATTTTCTGTGTTTGTGAATTGTGTGCGCAGTAGCCGCACGTGCATCAACAAAGGAGCAGCGCCAAGCGTGCGCCTGTGTCCCATAAGTAAAGATCCGGCTTGCTCATTTCTTAAAGGCAGGTGTAACCCACAAAGTGAACTAATCTCCAGCAAAAATAAAAAAATATTTTCTGTGTTTGTGAATTGTGTGCGCAGTAGCCGCACGTGCATCAACAAAGTAGTGCCAAGCGTGCGCCTGTGTCATAAGTAAAGGGCCGGCTGGCTTGACCATTAAAGGGTGCTGTAACCCCCAAAGTACACTCCAGTCCAAACCAAAAAAAAAATAATTTTCTGTGTTTGTGAATTGTGTGCGCAGTAGCCGCACGTGCATCAACAAAGTAGTGTCAAACGTGCACCTGTGTCATAAGTAAAGGGCCGGCTTGCTTGACCGTTAAAGGGTGCTGTAACCCCCAAAGTACACTCCAGTCCAAACCAAAAAAAAAATATTTTCTGTGTTTGTGAATTGTGTGCGCAGTAGCCGCACGTCCATCAACAAAGTAGTGCCAAGCGTGCGCCTGTGTCATAAGTAAAGGGCCGGCTGCCTTGACTGTTAAAGGGTGCTGTAACCCCCAAAGTACACTCCAGTCCAAACCAAAAAAAAAAATATTTTCTGTGTTTGTGAATTGTGTGCGCAGTAGCCGCACGTGCATCAACAAAGTAGTGCCAAGCGTGCGCCTGTGTCTTAAGTAAAGGGCCGACTGGCTTGACCGTTAAAGGGTGCTGTAACCCTCAAAGTACACTCCAGTCCAAACGAAAAAAAAAATTATTTTCTGTGTTTGTGAATTGTGTGCGCAGTAGCCGCACGTACATCAACAAAGTAGTGCCAAGCGTGCGCCTGTGTCATAAGTAAAGGGCCGGCTGGCTTGACCGTTAAAGGGTGCTGTAACCCCCAAAGTACACTCCAGTCAAAACCAAAAAAATTATATGTTCTGTGTTTGTGAATTGTGTGCGCAGTAGCCGCACGTGCATCAACAAAGTAGTGCCAAGCGTGCGCCTGTGTCATAAGTAAAGGGCCGGCTGGCTTGACCGTTAAAGGGTGCTGTAACCCCCAAAGTACACTCCAGTCCAAACCAAAAAAAAATATATGTTCTGTGTTTGTGAATTGTGTGCGCAGTAGCCGGACGTGCATCAACAAAGTAGTGCCAAGCGTGCGCCTGTGTCATAAGCAAAGGGCTGGCTGGCTTGACCGTTAAAGGGTGCTGTAACCCCCAAAGTACACTCCAGTCCAAACCAAAAAAATATATATTTTCTGTGTTTGTGAATTGTGTGCGCAGTAGCCGCACGTGCATCAACAAAGTAGTGCCAAGCGTGCGCCTGTGTCATAATTAAAGGGCCAGCTGGCTTGACCGTTAAAGGGTGCTGTAAACCCCAAAGTACACTCCAGTCCAAAACAAAAAAAATATATGTTCTGTGTTTGTGAATTGTGTGCGCAGTAGCAGCACGTGCATCAACAAAGTAGTGCCAAGCGTGCACCTGTGTCATAAGTAAAGGGCCGGCTGGCTTGAACGATAAAGGGTGCTGTAACCCCCAAAGTACACTCCAGTCCAAACCAAAAAAAAATAATTTTCTGTGTTTGTGAATTGTGTGAGCAGTAGCCGCACGTGCATCAACAAAGGAGCAGCGCCAAGCGTGCGCCTGTGTCCCATAAGTAAAGATCCGGCTTGCTCATTTCTTAAAGGCAGGTGTAACCCACAAAGTGAACTACTCTCCCGCAAAAATAAAAAAATATTTTCTGTGTTTGTGAATTGTGAGCGCAGTAGCCGCACGTGCATCTACAAAGTAGTGCCAAGCGTGCGCCTGTGTCATAAGTAAAGGGCCGGCTGGCTTGACCATTAAAGGGTGCTGTAACCCCCAAAGTACACTCCAGTCCAAACCAAAAAAAAAATAATTTTCTGTGTTTGTGAATTGTGTGCGCAGTAGCCGCACGTGCATCAACAAAGTAGTGCCAAGCGTGCGCCTGTGTCATAAGTAAAGGGCCGGCTGGCTTGACTGTTAAAGGGTGCTGTAACCCCCAAAGTACACTCCAGTCCAGACCAAAAAAAAAATATTTTCTTTGTTTGTGAATTGTGTGCGCAGTAGACGCACGTGCATCAACAAAGTAGTGCCAAGCGTGCGCCTGTGTCATAAGTAAAGGGCCGGCTGGCTTGAACGTTAAAGGGTGCTGTAACCCCCAAAGTACACTCCAGACCAAACCAAAAAAAAAAATATTTTCTGTGTTTGTGAATTGTGTGCGCAGTAGCAGCACGTGCATCAACAAAGTAGTGCCAAGCGTGTGCCTGTGTCATAAGTAAAGGGCTGGCTGACTTGACCGTTAAAGGGTGCTGTAACCCCCAAAGTACACTCCAGTCCAAACCAAAAAAAAAATAATTTTCTGTGTTTGTGAATTGTGTGCGCAGTAGCAGCACGTGCATCAACAAAGGAGCAGCGCCAAGCGTGCGCCTGTGTCAAAAGTAAAGGGCCAGCTGGCTTGTCCATTAAAGGGTGCTGTAATGCCCAAAGTACACTCCAGTCCAAACCAAAAAAAATATATGTTCTGTGTTTGTGAATTGTGTGCGCAGTAGCCGCACGTGCATCAACAAAGTAGTGCCAAGCGTGCGCCTGTGTCATAAGTAAAGGGCCAGCTGGCTTGACCGATAAAGTGTGCTGTAACCCCCAATGTACACTCCAGTCCAAACCAAAAAAAATATATGTTCTGTGTTTGTGAATTGTGTGCGCTGTAGCCACACGTGCATCAACAAAGTAGTGCCAAGCGTGCGCCTGTGTCATAAGTAAAGGGTCGGCTGGCATGACCATTAAAGGGTGCTGTAACCCCCAAAGTACACTCCAGTCCAAATCAAAAAAAATTTATTTTCTGTGTTTGTGAATTGTGTGCGCAGTAGCCGCACGTGCATCAACAAAGGAGCAGCGCCAAGCGTGCGCCTGTGTCCCATAAGTTAAAATCCTGTTTGCTCATTTCTTAAAGGCAGGTGTAACCCACAAAGTGCACTACTCTCCAGCAACAATAAAAAAATATTTTCTGTGTTTGTGAATTGTGTGCGCAGTAGCCGCACGTGCATCAACAAAGTAGTGCCAAGCGTGCACCTGTGTCTTAAGTAAAGGGCCAGCTGGCATGACAATTAAAGGGTGCTGTAACCCCCAAAGTACACTCCAGTCCAAAACAAAAAAATATATATTTTCTGTGTTTGTGAATTGTGTGCGCAGTAGCCGCACGTGCATCAACAAAGGAGCAGCGCCAAGCGTGCGCCTGTGTCCCATAAGTAAAGATCCGGCTTGCTCATTTTTTAAAGGCTGGTGTAACCCACAAAGTGCACTACTCTCCAGCAAAAATAAAAAAATATTTTCTGTGTTTGTGAATTGTGTGCGCAGTAGCAGCACGTGAATCAACAAAGTAGTGCCAAGCGTGCGCCTGTGTCATAAGTAAAGGGCCGGCTGGCTTGACCGTTAAAGGGTGCTGTAACTCCCAAAGTACACTCCAGTCCAAACCAAAAAAATATATATTTTCTGTGTTTGTGAATTGTGTGCGCAGTAGCCGCAAGTGTATCAACAAAGTAGTGCCAAGCGTGCGCCTGTGTCATAAGTAAAGGGCCGGCAGGCTTGACCGATAAAGGGTGCTGTAACCCCCAAATTACACTCCAGTCCAAACCAAAAAAATATATATTTTCTGTGTTTGTGAATTGTGTGCGCAGTAGCCGCAAGTGCATCAACAAAGCAGTGCCAATCGTGCGCCTGTGTCATAAGTAAAGGGCCGGCTGGCTTGACCGTTAAAAGGGTGCTGTAACCCCCAAAGTACACTCCAGTCCAAACCAAAAAAAAAAATATTTTCTGTGTTTGTGAATTGTGTGCGCAGTAGCCTCACGTGCATCAACAAAGTAGTGCCAAGAGTGCGCCTGTGTCATAATTAAAGGGCCAGCTGGCTTGACCGTTAAAGGGTGCTGTAACCCCCAAAGTACACTCCTGTCCAAACCAAAAAAAATATATGTTCTGTGTTTGTGAATTGTGTGCGCAGTAGCCGCACGTGCATCAACAAAGTAGTGCCAAGCGTGGACCTGTGTCATAAGTAAAGGGCCGGCTGGCTTGACCGTTAAAGGGTGCTGTAACCCCCAAAGTACACTCCAGTCCAAACCAAAAAAATATATATTTTCTGTGTTTGTGAATTGTGTGCGCAGTAGCCGCACGTGCATCAACAAAGTAGTGCCAAGCGTGCGCCTGTGTCATAAGTAAAGGGCCGGCTGGCTTGACCGTTAAAGGGTGCTGTAACCCCCAAAGTACACTCCAGTCCAAACCAAAAAAAAAAATATTTTCTGTGTTTGTGAATTGTGTGCGCAGTAGCTGCACGTGCATCAACAAAGTAGTGCCAAGTGTGCGCCTGTGTCATAAGTAAAGGGCCGGCTGGCTTGACCGTTAAAGGGTGCTGTAACCCCCAAAGAACACTCCAGTCCAAACCAAAAAAAAATTTATTTTCTGTGTTTGTGAATTGTGTGCGCAGTAGCCGCAAGTGCATCAACAAAGTAGTGCCAAGCGTGCACCTGTGTCATAAGTAAAGGGCCGGCTGGCTTGACCGATAAAGGGTGCTGTAACCCCCAAAGTACACTCTAGTCCAAACCAAAAAAATATATATTTTCTGTGTTTGTGAATTGTGTGCGCAGTAGCTGCACGTGCATCAACAAAGTAGTGCCAAGCGTGCGCCTGTGTCATAAGTAAAGGGCCGGCTGGCTTGACCATTAAAGGGTGCTGTAACCCCCAAAGTACGCTCCAGTCCAAACCAAAAAAAAATATTTTTTCTGTGTTTGTGAATTGTGTGCGCAGTAGCCGCACGTGCATCAACAAAGTAGTGCCAAGCATGCGCCTGTGTCATAAGTAAAGGGCCGGCTGGCTTGAACGTTAAAGGGTGCTGTAACCCCCAAAGTACACTCCAGACCAAACCAAAAAAAAAATATTTTCTGTGTTTGTGAATTGTGTGCGCAGCAGCCGCACGTGCATCAACAAAGTAGTGCCAAGCGTGAGCCTGTGTCATAAGTAAAGGGCCGGCTGGCTTGACCGTTAAAGGGTGCTGTAACCCCCAAAGTACACTCCAGTCCAAACCAAAAAAAAAATTATTTTCTGTGTTTGTGAATTGTGTGCGCAGTAGCAGCACGTGCATCAACAAAGGAGCAGCGCCAAGCGTGCGCCTGTGTCATAAGTAAAGGGCCAGCTGGCTTGACCGTTAAAGGGTGCTGTAACGCCCAAAGTACACTCCAGTCCAAAACTACAAAAAAATATTTTCTGTGTTTGTGAATTGTGTGCGCAGTAGCCGCACGTGCATCAACAAAGTAGTGCCAAGCGTGCGCCTATGTCATAAGTAAAGGGCCGGCTGGCTTGACCGTTAAAGGGTGCTGTAACCCCCAAAGTACACTCCAGTCCAAACCAAAAAAAAAAAATATGTTCTGTGTTTGTGAATTGTGTGCGCAGTAGCAGCACGTGCATCAACAAAGGAGCAGCGCCAAGCGTGCGCCTGTGTCATAAGTAAAGGGCCAGCTGGCTTGACCGTTAAAGGGTGCTGTAACGCCCAAAGTACACTCCAGTCCAAAACCAAAAAAAATATATGTTCTGTGTTTGTGAATTGTGTGCGCAGTAGCCGCACGTGCATCAACAAAGTAGTGCCAAGCGTGCTCCTGTGTCATAAGTAAAGGGCCGGCTGGCTTGACCGTTAAAGGGTGCTGTAACCCCCAAAGTACACTCCAGTCCAAACCAAAAAAAAAATATATTTTATGTGTTTGTGAATTGTGTGCGCAGTAGCCGCACGTGCATCAACAAAGTAGTGCCAAGCGTGCGCCTGTGTCATAAGTAAAGGGCCTGCTGGCTTTACCTTTAAAGGGTGCTGTTACCCCCAAAGTACACTCCAGTCCAAACCAAAAAAATATATATTTTCTGTGTTTGTGAATTGTGTGCACAGCAGCCGCACGTGCTACAACAAAGTAGTGCCCAGCGTGCGCCTGTGTCATAAGTAAAGGGCCGGCTGACTTGAACGTTAAAGGGTGCTGTAACCCCCAAAGTACACTCCAGACCAAACCAAAAAAAAATATATTTTCTGTGTTTGTGAATTGTGTGGCGCAGTAGCCGCACGTGCATCAACAAAGTAGTGCCAAGCGTGCGCCTGTGTCATAAGTAAAGGGCCGGCTGGCTTGACCGTTAAAGGGTGCTGTAACCCCCAAAGTACACTCTAGTCCAAACCAAAAAAATATATATTTTTTGTGTTTGTGAATTGTGTGCGCAGTAGCCTCACGTGCATCAACAACGTAGTGCCAAGCGTGCGCCTGTGTCATAAGTAAAGGGCCGGCTGGCTTGACCATTAAAGGGTGCTGTAATCCCCAAAGTACACTCCAGTCCAAACCAAAAAAAATATATGTTCTGTGTTTGTGAATTGTGTGCGCAGTAGCCGCACGTGCATCAACAAAGTAGTGCCAAGTGTGCGCCTGTGTCATAAGTAAAGGGTCGGCTGGCTTGACCGTTAAAGGGTGCTGTAACCCCCAAAGTACACTCCAGTCCAAACCAAAAAAATATTATTTTCTTTGTTTGTGAATTGTGTGCGCAGTAGCCGCACGTGCATCAACAAAGGAGCAGCGCCAAGCGTGCGCCTGTGTCCCATAAGTAAAGATCCGGCTTGCTCATTTCTTAAAGGCAGGTGTAACCCACAAAGTGCACTACTCTCCAGCAAAAATAAAAAAATTATTTTCTGTGTTTGTGAATTGTGTGCGCAGTAGCTGCACGTGCATCAACAAAGTAGTGCCAAGCGTGCGCCTGTGTCATAAGTAAAGGGCCGGCTGGCTTGACCATTAAAGGGTGCTGTAACCCCCAAAGTATGCTCCAGTCCAAACCAAAAAAAAAATATTTTCTGTGTTTGTGAATTGTGTGCGCAGTAGCCGGACGTCCATCAACAAAGTAGTGCCAAGCGTGCGCCTGTGTCATAAGTAAAGGGCCGGCTGGCTTGAACGTTAAAGGGTGCTGTAACCCACAAAGTACACTCCAGTCCAAACCAAAAAAAAAATATTTTCTGTGTTTGTGAATTGTGTGCGCAGTAGCCGCACGTGCATCAACAAAGTAGTGCCAAGCGTGCGCCTGTGTCATAAGTAAAGGGCCGGCTGGCTTGACCGTTAAAGGGTGCTGTAAACCCCAAAGTACACTCCAGTCCAAACCAAAAAAAAAATTATTTTCTGTGTTTGTGAATTGTGTGCGCAGTAGCAGCACGTGCATCAACAAAGGAGCAGCGCCAAGCGTGCGCCTGTGTCATAAGTAAAGGGCCGGCTGGCTTGACCAATAAAGGGTGCTGTAACCCCCAAAGTACACTCTAGTCCAAACCAAAAAAAAATATATTTTTTGTGTTTGTGAATTGTGTGCGCAGTAGCCTCACGTGCATCAACAACGTAGTGCCAAGCGTGCGCCTGTGTCATAAGTAAAGGGCCGGCTGGCTTGACCATTAAAGGGTGCTGTAATCCCCAAAGTACACTCCAGTCCAAACCAAAAAAAATATATGTTCTGTGTTTGTGAATTGTGTGCGCAGTAGCCGCACGTGCATCAACAAAGTAGTGCCAAGTGTGCGCCTGTGTCATAAGTAAAGGGTCGGCTGGCTTGACCGTTAAAGGGTGCTGTAACCCCCAAAGTACACTCCAGTCCAAACCAAAAAAATATTATTTTCTTTGTTTGTGAATTGTGTGCGCAGTAGCCGCACGTGCATCAACAAAGGAGCAGCGCCAAGCGTGCGCCTGTGTCCCATAAGTAAAGATCCGGCTTGCTCATTTCTTAAAGGCAGGTGTAACCCACAAAGTGCACTACTCTCCAGCAAAAATAAAAAAATTATTTTCTGTGTTTGTGAATTGTGTGCGCAGTAGCTGCACGTGCATCAACAAAGTAGTGCCAAGCGTGCGCCTGTGTCATAAGTAAAGGGCCGGCTGGCTTGACCATTAAAGGGTGCTGTAACCCCCAAAGTATGCTCCAGTCCAAACCAAAAAAAAAATATTTTCTGTGTTTGTGAATTGTGTGCGCAGTAGCCGGACGTGCATCAACAAAGTAGTGCCAAGCGTGCGCCTGTGTCATAAGTAAAGGGCCGGCTGGCTTGAACGTTAAAGGGTGCTGTAACCCACAAAGTACACTCCAGTCCAAACCAAAAAAAAAATATTTTCTGTGTTTGTGAATTGTGTGCGCAGTAGCCGCACGTGCATCAACAAAGTAGTGCCAAGCGTGCGCCTGTGTCATAAGTAAAGGGCCGGCTGGCTTGACCGTTAAAGGGTGCTGTAACCCCCAAAGTACACTCCAGTCCAAACCAAAAAAAAAATTATTTTCTGTGTTTGTGAATTGTGTGCGCAGTAGCAGCACGTGCATCAACAAAGGAGCAGCGCCAAGCGTGCGCCTGTGTCAGAAGTAAAGGGCCGGCTGGCTTGACCTTTAAAGTGTGCTGTAACACCCAAAGTACACTCCAGTCCAAAACAAAAAAAAAAATATTTCCTGTGTTTGTGAATTGTGTGCGCAGTAGACGCACATGCATCAACAAAGTAGTGCCAAGCGTGTGCCTGTGTCATAAGTAAAGGGCCGGCTTGCTTGACCATTAAAGGGTGCTGTAACCCCCAAAGTACACTCCAGTCCAAACCAAAAAAAATATATGTTCTGTGTTTGTGAATTGTGTGCGCAGTAGCCGCACGTGCATCAACAAAGTAGTGGAAAGCATGCGCCTGTGTCATAAGTAAAGGGCCGGCTGGCTTGACCATTAAAGGGTGCTGTAACCCCCAAAGTACACTCCAGTCCAAACCAAAAAAAAAATTATTTTCTGTGTTTGTGAATTGTGTGCGCAGTAGCCGCAAGTGCATCAACAAAGTAGTGCCAAGCGTGCGCCTGTGTCATAAGTAAAGGGCCGAAAGGCTTGACCGATAAAGGGTGCTGTAACCCCCAAAGTACACTCCAGTCCAAACCAAAAAAATATATATTTTCTGTGTTTGTGAATTGTGTGCGCAGTAGCCGCACGTGCATCAACAAAGCAGTGCCAATCGTGTGCCTGTGTCATAAGAAAAGGGCCGGCTGGCTTGACCGTTAAAGGGTGCTGTAACGCCCAAAGTACACTCCAGTCCAAAACAAAAAAATAAATATTGTCTGTGTTTGTGAATTGTGTGCGCAGTAGCCGCACGTGCATCAACAAAGTAGTGCCAAGCGTGCGCCTGTGTCATAAGTAAAGGGCCGGCTGGCTTGACCGTTAAAGGGTTCTGTAACCCCCAAAGTACACTCCAGTCCAAACGAAAAAAAAAATTATTTTCTGTGTTTGTGAATTGTGTGCGCAGTAGCCGCACGTACATGAACAAAGTAGTGCCAAGCGTGCGCCTGTGTCATAAGTAAAGGGCCGGCTGGCTTGACCGTTAAAGGGTGCTTTAACCCCCAAAGTACACTCCAGTCAAAACCAAAAAAAATATATGTTCTGTGTTTGTGAATTGTGTGCGCAGTAGCCACACGTGCATCAACAAAGTAGTGCCAAGCGTGCGCCTGTGTCATAAGTAAAGGGCTGGCTGGCTTGACCGTTAAAGGGTGCTGTAACCCCCAAAGTACACTCCAGTCCAAACCAAAAAAATATATATTTTCTGTGTTTGTGAATTGTGTGCGCAGTAGCCACACGTGCATCAACAAAGTAGTGCCAAGCGTGCGCCTGTGTCATAATTAAAGGGCCGGCTGGCTTGACCGTTAAAGGGTGCTGTAACCCCCAAAGTACACTCCAGTCCAAACCAAAAAAATATATATTTTCTGTGTTTGTGAATTGTGTGCGCAGTAGCCGCACGTGCATCAACAAAGTAGTGCCAAGCGTGCGCCTGTGTCATAATTAAAGGGCCGGCTGGCTTGACCGTTAAAGGGTGCTGTAAACCCCAAAGTACACTCCAGTCCAAACCAAAAAAAATATATGTTCTGTGTTTGTGAATTGTGTGCGCAGTAGCCGCACGTGCATCAACAAAGTAGTGCCAAGCGTGCGCCTGTGTCATAAGTAAAGGGCCGGCTGGCTTGACCATTAAAGGGTGCTGTAACCCCCAAAGTACACTCCAGTCAAAACCAAAAAATAATAATTTTCTGTGTTTGTGAATTGTGTGCGCAGTAGCCGCACGTGCATCAACAAAGGAGCAGCGCCAAGCGTGCGCCTGTGTCCCATAAGTAAAGATCCGGCTTGCTCATTTCTTAAAGGCAGGTGTAACCCACAAAGTGAACTACTCTCCAGCAAAAATAAAAAAATATTTTCTGTGTTTGTGAATTGTGTGCGCAGTAGCCGCACGTGCATCAACAAAGTAGTGCCAAGCGTGCGCCTGTGTCATAAGTAAAGGGCTGGCTGGCTTGACCATTAAATGGTGCTGTAACCCCCAAAGTACACTCCAGTCCAAACCAAAAAAAAAATAATTTTCTGTGTTTGTGAATTGTGTGCGCAGTAGCCGCACGTGCATCAACAAAGTAGTGCCAAGCGTGCACCTGTGTCATAAGTAAAGGGCCGGCTGGCTTGACCGTTAAAGGGTGCTGTAACCCCCAAAGTACACTCCAGTCCAAACCAAAAAAAAAAATATTTTCTGTGTTTGTGAATTGTGTGCGCAGTAGCCGCACGTCCATCAACAAAGTAGTGCCAAGCGTGCGCCTGTGTCATAAGTAAAGGGCCGGCTGCCTTGACTGTTAAAGGGTGCTGTAACCCCCAAAGTACACTCCAGTCCAAACCAAAAAAAAAAATATTTTCTGTGTTTGTGAATTGTGTGTGCAGTAGCCGCACGTGCATCAACAAAGTAGTGCCAAGCGTGCGCCTGTGTCATAAGTAAAGGGCCGGCTGGCTTGACCGTTAAAGAGTGCTCTAACCCCCAAAGTACACTCCAGTCCAAACCAAAAAATAAATTATTTTTTGTTTTTCTGAATTGTGTGCGCAGTAGCCTCACGTCCATCAACAAAGTAGTGCCAAGCGTGCGCCTGTGTCATAAGTAAAAGGCCGGCTGGCTTGACCGTTAAAGGGTGCTGTAACCCCCAAAGTACACTCCAGTCCAAACCAAAAAAAAAAATATTTTCTGTGTTTGTGAATTGTGTGCGCAGTAGCCGCACGTGCAACAACAAAGTAGTGCCAAGTGTGTGCCTGTGTCATAAGTAAAGGGCCAGCTGGCTTGACCATTAAAGGGTGCTGTAATGCCCAAAGTACACTCCAGTCCAAAACAAAAAAATAAATATTTTCTGTGTTTTTTGAATTGTGTGCGCAGTAGCCGCACGTGCATCAACAAAGTAGTGCCAAGCGTGCGCCTGTGTCATAAGTAAAGGGCCAGCTGGCTTGACCGTTAAAGGGTGCTGTAACCCCCAAAGTACACTCCAGTCCAAACGAAAAAAAAAATTATTTTATGTGTTTGTGAATTGTGTGCGCAGTAGCCGCACGTACATCAACAAAGTTGTGCCAAGCGTGCGCCTGTGTCATAAGTAAAGGGCCGGCTGGCTTGACCGTTAAAGGGTGCTGTAACCCCCAAAGTACACTCCAGTCCAAACCAAAAAAAATATATGTTCTGTGTTTGTGAATTGTGTTCGCAGTAGCCGCACGTGCATCAACAAAGTAGTGCCAAGCGTGCGCCTGTGTCATAAGTAAAGGGCCGGCTGGCTTGACCATTAAAGGGTGCTGTAACCCCCAAAGTACACTACAGTCCAAACCAAAAAAAAATATATGTTCTGTGTTTGTGAATTGTGTGCGCAGTAGCCGCACGTGCATCAACAAAGTAGTGCCAAGCGTGCGCCTGTGTCATAAGTAAAGGGCCGGCTGGCTTGACCGTTAAAGGGTGCTGTAACCCCCAAAGTACACTCCAGTCCAAACCAAAAAAATATATATTTTCTGTGTTTGTGAATTGTGTGCGCAGTAGCCGCACGTGCATCAACAAAGTAGTGCGAAGCGTGCGCCTGTGTCATAATTAAAGGGCCGGCTGGCTTGACCGTTAAAGGGGGCTGTAAACCCCAAAATACACTCCAGTCTAAACCAAAAAAAATATATGTTCTGTGTTTGTGAATTGTGTGCGCAGTAGCCGCACGTGCATCAACAAAGTAGTGCCAAGCATGCGCCTGTGTCATAAGTAAAGGGCTGGCTGGCTTGACCATTAAAGGGTGCTGTAACCCCCAAAGTACACTCCAGTCCAAACCAAAAAAATATATATTTTCTGTGTTTGTGAATTGTGTGCGCAGTAGCCACACGTGCATCAACAAAGTAGTGCCAAGCGTGCGCCTGTGTCATAATTAAAGGGCCGGCTGGCTTGACCGTTAAAGGGTGCTGTAACCCCCAAAGTACACTCCAGTCCAAACCAAAAAAATATATATTTTCTGTGTTTGTGAATTGTGTGCGCAGTAGCCGCACGTGCATCAACAAAGTAGTGCCAAGCGTGCGCCTGTGTCATAATTAAAGGGCCGGCTGGCTTGACCGTTAAAGGGTGCTGTAAACCCCAAAGTACACTCCAGTCCAAACCAAAAAAAATATATGTTCTGTGTTTGTGAATTGTGTGCGCAGTAGCCGCACGTGCATCAACAAAGTAGTGCCAAGCGTGCGCCTGTGTCATAAGTAAAGGGCCGGCTGGCTTGACCATTAAAGGGTGCTGTAACCCCCAAAGTACACTCCAGTCAAAACCAAAAAATAATAATTTTCTGTGTTTGTGAATTGTGTGCGCAGTAGCCGCACGTGCATCAACAAAGGAGCAGCGCCAAGCGTGCGCCTGTGTCCCATAAGTAAAGATCCGGCTTGCTCATTTCTTAAAGGCAGGTGTAACCCACAAAGTGAACTACTCTCCAGCAAAAATAAAAAAATATTTTCTGTGTTTGTGAATTGTGTGCGCAGTAGCCGCACGTGCATCAACAAAGTAGTGCCAAGCGTGCGCCTGTGTCATAAGTAAAGGGCTGGCTGGCTTGACCATTAAATGGTGCTGTAACCCCCAAAGTACACTCCAGTCCAAACCAAAAAAAAAATAATTTTCTGTGTTTGTGAATTGTGTGCGCAGTAGCCGCACGTGCATCAACAAAGTAGTGCCAAGCGTGCACCTGTGTCATAAGTAAAGGGCCGGCTGGCTTGACCGTTAAAGGGTGCTGTAACCCCCAAAGTACACTCCAGTCCAAACCAAAAAAAAAAATATTTTCTGTGTTTGTGAATTGTGTGCGCAGTAGCCGCACGTCCATCAACAAAGTAGTGCCAAGCGTGTGCCTGTGTCATAAGTAAAGGGCCGGCTGCCTTGACCGTTAAAGGGTGCTGTAACCCCCAAAGTACACTCAAGTCCAAACCAAAAAAAAAAATATTTTCTGTGTTTGTGAATTGTGTGTGCAGTAGCCGCACGTGCATCAACAAAGTAGTGCCAAGCGTGCGCCTGTGTCATAAGTAAAGGGCCGGCTGGCTTGACCGTTAAAGGGTGCTCTAACCCCCAAAGTACACTCCAGTCCAAACCAAAAAATAAATTATTTTCTGTTTTTCTGAATTGTGTGCGCAGTAGCCGCACGTCCATCAACAAAGTAGTGCCAAGCGTGCGCCTGTGTCATAAGTAAAAGGCCGGCTGGCTTGACCGTTAAAGGGTGCTGTAACCCCCAAAGTACACTCCAGTCCAAACCAAAAAAAAAAATATTTTCTGTGTTTGTGAATTGTGTGCGCAGTAGCCGCACGTGCAACAACAAAGTAGTGCCAAGTGTGTGCCTGTGTCATAAGTAAAGGGCCAGCTGGCTTGACCATTAAAGGGTGCTGTAACGCCCAAAGTACACTCCAGTCCAAAACAAAAAAATATATATTTTCTGTGTTTGTGAATTGTGTGCGCAGTAGCCGCACGTGCATCATCAAAGTAGTGCCAAGTGTGTGCCTGTGTCATAAGTAAAGGGCCAGCTGGCTTGACCATTAAAAGGTGCTGTAACGCCCAAAGTACACTCCAGTCCAAAACAAAAAAATAAATATTTTCTGTGTTTTTTGAATTGTGTGCGCAGTAGCCGCACGTGCATCAACAAAGTAGTGCCAAGCGTGCGCCTGTGTCATAAGTAAAGGGCCAGCTGGCTTGACCGTTAAAGGGTGCTGTAACCCCCAAAGTACACTCCAGTCCAAACGAAAAAAAAAATTATTTTATGTGTTTGTGAATTGTGTGCGCAGTAGCCGCACGTACATCAACAAAGTTGTGCCAAGCGTGCGCCTGTGTCATAAGTAAAGGGCTGGCTGGCTTGACCATTAAAGGGTGCTGTAACCCCCAAAGTACACTCCAGTCCAAACCAAAAAAAATATATGTTCTGTGTTTGTGAATTGTGTGCGCAGTAGCCGCACGTGCATCAACAAAGTAGTGCCAAGCGTGCGCCTGTGTCATAAGTAAAGGGCCGGCTGGCTTGACCGTTAAAGGGTGCTGTAACCCCCAAAGTACACTACAGTCCAAACCAAAAAAAAATATATGTTCTGTGTTTGTGAATTGTGTGCGCAGTAGCCGCACGTGCATCAACAAAGTAGTGCCAAGCGTGCGCCTGTGTCATAAGTAAAGGGCCGGCTGGCTTGACCGTTAAAGGGTGCTGTAACCCCCAAAGTACACTCCAGTCCAAACCAAAAAAATATATATTTTCTGTGTTTGTGAATTGTGTGCGCAGTAGCCGCACGTGCATCAACAAAGTAGTGCCAAGCGTGCGCCTGTGTCATAAGTAAAGGGCCGGCTGGCTTGACCGTTAAAGGGTGCTGTAACCCCCAAAGTACACTCCAGTCCAAACCAAAAAAATATATATTTTCTGTGTTTGTGAATTGTGTGCGCAGTAGCCGCACGTGCATCAACAAAGTAGTGCCAAGCGTGCGCCTGTGTCATAATTAAAGGGCCGGCTGGCTTGACCGTTAAAGGGTGCTGTAAACCCCAAAATACACTCCAGTCCAAACCAAAAAAAATATATGTTCTGTGTTTGTGAATTGTGTGCGCAGTAGCCGCACGTGCATCAACAAAGTAGTGCCAAGCGTGCGCATGTGTCATAAGTAAAGGGCCGGCTGGCTTGACCGTTAAAGGGTGCTGTAACCCCCAAAGTACACTCCAGTCCAAACCAAAAAAAAAAAATTTCTGTGTTTGTGAATTGTGTGCGCAGTAGCCACACGTGCATCAACAAAGGAGAAGCGCCAAGCGTGCGCCTGTGTCCCATAAGTAAAGATCCGGCTTGCTCATTTCTTAAAGGCAGGTGTAACCCACAAAGTGAACTACTCTCCAGCAAAAATAAAAAATTATTTTATGTGTTTGTGAATTGTGTGCGCAGTAGCCGCACGTACATCAACAAAGTAGTGCCAAGCGTGCGCCTGTGTCATAAGTAAAGGGCCGGCTGGCTTGACCGTTAAAGGGTGCTGTAACCCCCAAAGTACACTCCAGTCAAAACCCAAAAAAATATATGTTCTGTGTTTGTGAATTGTGTGCGCAGTAGCCGCACGTGCATCAACAAAGTAGTGCCAAGCGTGCACCTGTGTCATAAGTAAAGGGCCGGCTGGCTTGACCGTTAAAGGGTGCTGTAACCCCCAAAGTACACTCCAGTCCAAACCAAAAAAAAAATTATTTTCTGTGTTTGTGAATTGTGTGCGCAGTAGCCGCACGTACTTCAACAAAGTAGTGCCAAGTGTGTGCCTGTGTCATAAGTAAAGGGCCAGCTGGCTTGACCATTAAATGGTGCTGTAACGCCCAAAGTACACTCCAGTCCAAAACAAAAAAATATATATTTTCTGTGTTTGTGAATTGTGTGCGCAGTAGCCGCACGTGCATCAACAAAGTAGTGCCAAGTGTGTGCCTGTGTCATAAGTAAAGGGCCAGCTGGCTTGACCATTAAAGGGTGCT
>JAUIMM010003193.1:0-30634 GCA_031769625.1 Taudactylus pleione | reverse complement strand
GATGTGTTGAAGACCAAGACACACAAATGTGATGTGAAATGGTTTTTTCTCCCATGTTGCGTTTAAGAGAAAACAGCAATTGCTCGTTTTAGGCCAAAATGCATTGAAAGCAATGGAAATAACAAAAGCACATACTTTGTGTTATCTCCTCTTGTAGCAAACACAGACAGCTCAAAATTTCACCAGATCTGTTGAAGACCAAGACCCACAAATGTGATGTGAAATGGTTTTTCTCCCATATTGCGTTTAAGAAAAAACAGCAAATTCACATTTTAGGCCAAAATGCATTGAAAACAATGGAAACAACAAAAGCGCATACTTTGTGTTATCTCCTCTTGTAGCAAACACAGACAGCTCAAAATTTGACTGGATGTGTTGAAGACCAAGACACACAAATGTGATGTGAAATGGTTTTTCTCCATGTTGCGTTTAAGAGAAAACAGCAGTTGCTCGTTTTAGCCCAAAATGCATTTAAAGCAATGGAAACAACAAAAGCGCATACTTTGTGTTATCTCCTCTTGTAGCAAACACAGACAGCTCAAAATTTCACTGGATGTGTTGAAGACCAAGACCCACAAATGTGATGTGAAATGGTTTTTCTCTCATGTTGTGTTTAAGAGAAAACTGCAAATGGACGTTTTAGGCCAAAATGCATTGAAAGCAATGGAAATAACAAAAGCGCATACTTTGTGTTATCTCCTCTTGTAGCAAACACAGACAGCTCAAAATTTCACCAGATCTGTTGAAGACCAAGACCCACAAATGTGATGTGAAATGGTTTTACTCCATGTTGCGTTTAAGAGAAAACGGCAAATGAACGTTTTAGGCCAAAATGCATTGAAAACAATAGAAACAACAAAAGCGCATACTTTGTGTTATCTCCTCTTGTAGCAAACACAGACAGCTCAAAATTTCACCACATCTGTTGAAGACCAAGACCCACAAATGTGATGTGAAATGGTTTTTCTCTCATGTTGTGTTTAAGAGAAAACTGCAAATGCACGTTTTAGGCCAAAATGCATTGAAAGCAATGGAAATAACAAAAGCGCATACTTTGTGTTTTCTCCTCTTGTAGCAAACACAGACAGCTCAAAATTTCACTGGATGTGTTGAAGACCAAGACCCACAAATGTGATGTGAAATGGTTTTTCTCCCATGTTGCGTTTAAGAGAAAACAGCAAATGGACGTTTTAGGCCAAAATGCATTGAAAGCAATGGAAATAACAAAAGCGCATACTTTGTGTTATCTACTCTTGTAGCAAACACAGACAGCTCAAAATTTCACCAGATCTGTTGAAGACCAAGACCCACAAATGTGATGTGAAATGGTTTTACTCCCATGTTGCATTTAAGAGAAAACAACAAATGAACGTTTTAGGCCAAAATGCATTGAAAGCAATGGAATCAACAAAAGCGCATACTTTGTGCTATCTCCTCTTGTAGCGAAAAAACAGACAGCTCAAAATTTCACTGGATGTGTTGAAGACCAAGACCCACAAATGTGATGTGAAATGGTTTTTCTCTCATGTTGTGTTTAACAGAAAACAGCAATTGCACGTTTTAGGCCAAAATGCATTGAAAGCAATGGAAATAACAAAAGCGCATCCTTTGTGTTATCTCCTCTTGTAGCAAACACAGACAGCTCAAAATTTCACCAGATCTGTTGAAGACCAGGACCCACAAATGTGATGTGAAATGGTTTTTCTCCCATGTTGCGTTTAAGAGAAAACAGCAAATGCATGTTTTAGGCCAAAATGCATTGAAAGCAATGTAACAACAAAAGCGCATACATTGTGATATCTCCTCTTGTACCAAACACAGACAGCTCAAAATTTCACAGGATGTGTTGAAGACCAAGACACACAAATGTGATGTGAAATGGTTTTTCTCTCATGTTGCGTTTAAGAGAAAACAGCAATTGCTCGTTTTAGGCCAAAATGCATTGAAAGCAATGGAAACAACAAAAGCGCGTACTTTGTGTTATCTCCTCTTTTAGCAAACACAGACAGCTCAAAATTTCACTGGATGTGTTGAAGACCAAGACACACAAATGTGATGTGAAATGGTTTTTCTCTCATGTTGTGTTTAAGAGAAAACTGCAAATGGACGTTTTAGGCCAAAATGCATTGAAAGCAATGGAAATAACAAAAGCGCATACTTTGTGTTATCTCCTCTTGTAGCAAACACAGACAGCTCAAAATTTCACCAGATCTGTTGAAGACCAAGACCCACAAATTTTATGTGAAATGGTTTTACTCCCATGTTGTGTTTAAGAGAAAACAGCAAATGAACGTTTTAGGCCAAAATGCATTGAAAACAATGGAAACAACAAAAGCGCATACTTAGTGTTATCTCCTCTTGTAGCAAACACAGACAGCTCAAAATTTCACTGGATGTGTTGAAGACCAAGACCCACAAATGTGATGTGAAATGGTTTTTCTCTCATGTTGTCTTTAAGAGAAAACTGCAAATGGACGTTTTAGGCCAAAATGCATTGAAAGCAATGGAAATAACAAAAGCGCATACTTTGTGTTATCTCCTCTTGTAGCAAACACAGACAGCTCAAAATTTCACCAGATCTGTTGAAGACCAAGACCCACAAATGTGATGTGAAATGGTTTTACTCCCATGTTGCGTTTAAGAGAAAACAGCAAATGAACGTTTTAGGCCAAAATGCATTGAAAACAATGGAAACAACAAAAGCGCATACTTTGTGTTATCTCCTCTTGTAGCAAACACAGAAAGCTCAAAATTTCACTGGATGTGTTGAAGACCAAGACCCACAAATGTGATGTGAAATGGTTTTTCTCTCATGTTGTGTTTAAGAGAAAACTGCAAATGCACGTTTTAGGCCAAAATGCATTGAAAGCAATGGAAATAACAAAAGCGCATACTTTGTGTTATCTCCTCTTGTAGCAAACACAGACAGCTCAAAATTTCACCAGATCTGTTGAAGACCAAGACCCACAAATGTGATGTGAAATGGTTTTTCTCCCATGTTGAGTTTAAGAGAAAACAGCAAATGCATGTTTTAGGCCAAAATGCATTGAAAGCAATGGAACAACAAAAGCGCATACATTGTGATATCTCCTCTTGTACCAAACACAGACAGCTCAAAATTTCACTGGATGTGTTGAAGACCAAGACACACAAATGTGATGTGAAATGGTTTTTTCTCCCATGTTGCGTTTAAGAGAAAACAGCAATTGCTCGTTTTAGGCCAAAATGCATTGAAAGCAATGGAAATAACAAAAGCGCATACTTTGTGTTATCTCCTCTTGTAGCAAACACAGACAGCTCAAAATTTCACCAGATCTGTTGAAGACCAAGACCCACAAATGTGATGTGAAATGTTTTTTCTCCCATATTGCGTTTAAGAGAAAACAGCAAATGCACATTTTAGGCCAAAATGCATTGAAAGCAATGGAACAACAAAAGCGCATACATTGTGATATCTCCTCTTGTACCAAACACAGACAGCTCAAAATTTCACTGGATGTGTTGAAGACCAAGACACACAAATGTGATGGGAATGGTTTTTCTCCCATGTTGCATTTAAGAGAAAACAGCAATTGCTCGTTTTAGGCCAAAATGCATTGAAAGCAATGGAAAAAACAAAAGCGCGTACTTTGTGTTATCTCCTCTTGTAGCAAACACAGACAGCTCAAAATTTCACTGGATGTGTTGAAGACCAAGACCCACAAATGTGATGTGAAATGGTTTTTTCTCTCATGTTGTGTTTAAGAGATAACAGCAAATGGACGTTTTAGGCCAAAATGCATTGAAAGCAATGGAAATAACAAAAGAGCATACTTTGTGTTATCTCCTCTTGTAGCAAACACAGACAGCTCAAAATTTCACCAGATCTGTTGAAGACCAAGACCCACAAATGTGATGTGAAATGGTTTTACTCCCATGCTGTGTTTAAGAGAAAACAGCAAATGAACGTTTTAGGCCAAAATGCATTGAAAACAATGGAAACAACAAAAGCGCATACTTTGTGTTATCTCCTTTTGTAGCAAACACAGACAGCTCAAAATTTCACTGGATGTGTTGAAGACCAAGACCCACAAATGTGATGTGAAATGGTTTTTCTCTCATGTTGTGTTTAAGAGAAAACAGCAAATGAACGTTTTAGGCCAAAATGCATTGAAAGCAATGGAAATAACAAAAGCGCATACTTTGTGTTATCTCCTCTTGTAGCAAACACAGACAGCTCAAAATTTCACCAGATCTGTTGAAGACCAAGACCCACAAATGTGATGTGAAATGGTTTTACTCCCATGTTGCGTTTAAGAGAAAACAGCAAATGAACGTTTTAGGCCAAAATGCATTGAAAACAATGGAAATAACAAAGCGCATACTTTGTGTTATCTCCTCTTGTAGCAAACACAGACAGCTCAAAATTTCACCAGATCTGTTGAAGACCAAGACCCACAAATATGATGTGAAATGGTTTTTCTCCCATGTTGCGTTTAAGAGAAAACAGCAAATGCATGTTTTATTCCAAAATGAATTGAAAGCAATGGAACAACAAAAGCGCATACATTGTGATATCTCCTCTTGTACCAAACACAGACAGCTCAAAATTTCACCGGATGTGTTGAAGACCAAGACCCACAAATGTGATGTGAAATGGTTTTTCTCCCATATTGCGTTTAAGAGAAAACAGCAAATGCACATTTTACGCCAAAATGCATTGAAAGCAATGGAAATAACAAAAGCGCATACTTTGTGTTATCTCCTCTTGTAGCAAACACAGACAGCTCAAAATTTCACCGGATCTGTTGAAGACCAAGACCCACAAATGTGATGTGAAATGGTTTTTCTCCCATATTGCGTTTAAGAGAAAACAGCAAATGCACATTTTAGGCCAAAATGCATTGAAAGCAATGGAAATAACAAAAGCGCATACTTTGTGTTATCTCCTCTTGTAGCAAACACAGACAGCTCAAAATTTCACCGGATCTGTTGAAGACCAAGACCCACAAATGTGATGTGAAATGGTTTTTCTCCCTTGTTGCGTTTAAGAGAAAACAGCAAATGAACGTTTTAGGCCAAAATGCATTGAAAACAATGGAAACAACAAAAGCGCATACTTTGTGTTATCTCCTCTTGTAGCAAACACAGACAGCTCAAAATTTCACTGGATGTGTTGAAGACCAAGACCCACAAATGTGATGTGAAATGGTTTTTCTCTCATGTTGTGTTTAAGAGAAAACAGCAAATGCACGTTTTAGGCCAAAATGCATTGAAAGCAATGGAAATAACAAAAGCGCATACTTTGTGTTATCTCCTCTTGTAGCAAACACAGACAGCTCAAAATTTCGCCAGATCTGTTGAAGACCAAGACCCACAAATGTGATGTGAAATGGTTTTTTTCCCATGTTGCGTTTAAGAGAAAACAGCAAATGCATGTTTTAGGCCAAAATGCATTGAAAGCAATGGAACAACAAAAGCGCATACAGTGTGATATCTCCTCTTGTACCAAACACAGACAGCTCAAAATTTCACTGGATGTGTTGAAGACCAAGACACACAAATGTGATGTGAAATGGTTTTTCTCCCATGTTGCGTTTAAGAGAAAACAGCAATTGCTCGTTTTAGGCCAAAATGCATTGAAAGCAATGGAAATAACAAAAGCGCATACTTTGTGTTATCTCCTCTTGTACCAAACACAGACAGCTCAAAATTTCACCAGATCTGTTGAAGACCAAGACCCACAAATGTGATGTGAAATGGTTTTTCTCCCATATTGCATTTAAGAAAACACAGCAAATGCACATTTTAGGCCAAAATGCATTGAAAACAATGGAAACAACAAAAGCGCATACTTTGTGTTATCTCCTCTTGTAGCAAACACAGACAGCTCAAAATTTCACTGGATGTGTTGAAGACCAAGACACACAAATGTGATGTGAAATGGTTTTTCTCCCATGTTGCGTTTAAGAGAAAACAGCAGTTGCTCGTTTTAGGCCAAAATGCATTGAAAGCAATGGAAACAACAAAAGCGCGTACTTTGTGATATCTCCTCTTGTAGCAAACACAGACAGCTCAAAATTTCACTGGATGTGTTGAAGACCAAGACCCACAAATGTGATGTGAAATGGTTTTTCTCTCATGTTGTGTTTAAGAGAAAACTGCAAATGGACGTTTTAGGCCAAAATGCATTGAAAGCAATGGAAATAACAAAAGCGCATACTTTGTGTTATCTACTGTTGTAGCAAACACAGACAGCTCAAAATTTCACCAGATCTGTTGAAGACCAAGACCCACAAATGTGATGTGAAATGGTTTTACTCCCATGTTGCGTTTAAGAGAAAACAGCAAATGAACGTTTTAGGCCAAAATGCATTGAAAACAATGGAAACAACAAAAGCGCATACTTTGTGTTATCTCCTCTTGTAGCAAACACAGACAGCTCAAAATTTCACCAGATCTGTTGAAGACCAAGACCCACAAATGTGATGTGAAATGGTTTTTCTCTCATGTTGTGTTTAAGAGAAAACTGCAAATGCACGTTTTAGGCCAAAATGCATTGAAAGCAATGGAATCAACAAAAGCACATACTTTGTGCTATCTCCTCTTGTAGCGAAAAAACAGACAGCTCAAAATTTCACTGGATGTGTTGAAGACCAAGACCCACAAATGTGATGTGAAATGGTTTTTCTCTCATGTTGTGTTTAACAGAAAACAGCAAATGCACGTTTTAGGCCAAAATGCATTGAAAGCAATGGAAATAACAAAAGCGCATCCTTTGTGTTATCTCCTCTTGTAGCAAACACAGACAGCTCAAAATTTCACCAGATCTGTTGAAGACCAGGACCCACAAATGTGATGTGAAATGGTTTTTCTCCCATGTTGCGTTTAAGAGAAAACAGCAAATGCATGTTTTAGGCCAAAATGCATTGAAAGCAATGTAACAACAAAAGCGCATACATTGTGATATCTCCTCTTGTACCAAACACAGACAGCTCAAAATTTCACTGGATGAGTTGAAGACCAAGACCCACAAATGTGATGTGAAATGGTTTTTCTCCCATGTTGCGTTTAAGAGAAAACAGCAAATGGACGTTTTAGGCCAAAATGCATTGAAAGCAATGGAAATAACAAAAGCGCATACTTTGTGTTATCTCCTCTTGTATCAAACACAGACAGCTCAAAATTTCACCAGATCTGTTGAAGACCAAGACCCACAAATGTGATGTGAAATGGTTTTACTCCCATGTTGCATTTAAGAGAAAACAACAAATGAACGTTTTAGGCCAAAATGCATTGAAAACAATGGAATCAACAAAAGCGCATACTTTGTGCTATCTCCTCTTGTAGCAAACACAGACAGCTCAAAATTTCACTGGATGTGTTGAAGACCAAGACCCACAAATGTGATGTGAAATGGTTTTTCTCTCATGTTGTGTTTAACAGAAAACAGCAAATGCACGTTTTAGGCCAAAATGCATTGAAAGCAATGGAAATAACAAAAGCGCATCCTTTGTGTTATCTCCTCTTGTAGCAAACACAGACAGCTCAAAATTTCACCAGATCTGTTGAAGACCAAGACCCACAAATGTGATGTGAAATGGTTTTTCTCCCATGTTGCGTTTAAGAGAAAACAGCAAATGCATGTTTTAGGCCAAAATGCATTGAAAGCAATGTAACAACAAAAGCGCATACATTGTGATATCTCCTCTTGTACCAAACACAGACAGCTCAAAATTTCACAGGATGTGTTGAAGACCAAGACCCACAAATGTGATGTGAAATGGTTTTTCTCTCATGTGTTTAAGAGAAAACTGAAAATGCACGTTTTAGGCCAAAATGCATTGAAAGCAATGGAAATAACAAAAGCGCATACTTTGTGTTATCTCCTCTTGTAGCAAGCACAGACAGCTCAAAATTTCACCAGATCTGTTGAAGACCAAGACCCACAAATGTGATGTGAAATGGTTTTTCTCCCATGTTGCGTTTAAGAGAAAACTGCAAATGCACGTTTTAGGCCAAAATGCATTGAAAGCAATGGACATAACAAAAGCGCATACTTTGTGTTATCTCCTCTTGTAGCAAACACAGACAGCTCAAAATTTCACTGGATGAGTTGAAGACCAAGACCCACAAATGTGATGTGAAATGGTTTTTCTCCCATGTTGCGTTTAAGAGAAAACAGCAAATGGACGTTTTAGGCCAAAATGCATTGAAAGCAATGGAAATAACAAAAGCGCATACTTTGTGTTATCTCCTCTTGTATCAAACACAGACAGCTCAAAATTTCACCAGATCTGTTGAAGACCAAGACCCACAAATGTGATGTGAAATGGTTTTACTCCCATGTTGCATTTAAGAGAAAACAACAAATGAACGTTTTAGGCCAAAATGCATTGAAAACAATGGAATCAACAAAAGCGCATACTTTGTGCTATCTCCTCTTGTAGCAAACACAGACAGCTCAAAATTTCACTGGATGTGTTGAAGACCAAGACCCACAAATGTGATGTGAAATGGTTTTTCTCTCATGTTGTGTTTAAGAGAAAACAGCAAATGAACGTTTTAGGCCAAAATGCATTGAAAGCAATGGAAATAACAAAAGCGCATACTTTGTGTTATCTCCTCTTGTAGCAAACACAGACAGCTCAAAATTTCACCAGATCTGTTGAAGACCAAGACCCACAAATGTGATGTGAAATGGTTTTTCTCCCATGTTGCATTTAAGAGAAAACAGCAAATGCATGTTTTAGTCCAAAATGCATTGAAAGCAATGGAACAACTAAAGCGCATACTTTGTGTTATCTCCTCTTGTAGCAAACACAGACAGCTCAAAATTTCACCAGATCTGTTGAAGACCAAGACCCACAAATGTGATGTGAAATGGTTTTTCTCCCATATTGCGTTTAAGAGAAAACAGCAAATGCACATTTTAGGCCAAAATGCATTGAAAGCAATGGAAACAACAAAAGCGCATACTTTGTGTTATCTCCTCTTGTAGCAAACACAGACAGCTCAAAATTTCACCAGATCTGTTGAAGACCAAGACCCACAAATGTGATGTGAAATGGTTTTTCTCCCATATTGCGTTTAAGAGAAAACAGCAAATGCACATTTTAGGCCAAAATGCATTGAAAGCAATGGAAACAACAAAAGCGCATACTTTGTGTTATCTCCTCTTGTAGCAAACACAGACAGCTCAAAATTTCACTGGCTGTGTTGAAGACCAAGACACACAATTGTGATGTGAAATGGTTTTTCTCCCATGTTGCGTTTAAGAGAAAACAGCAGTTGCTCGTTTTAGGCCAAAATGCATTGAAAGCAATGGAAACAACAAAAGCGCGTACTTTGTGTTATCTCCTCTTGTAGCAAACACAGACAGCTCAAAATTTCACTGGATGTGTTGAAGACCAAGACCCACAAATGTGATGTGAAATGGTTTTTCTCTCATGTTGTGTTTAAGAGAAAACTGCAAATGGACGTTTTAGGCCAAAATGCATTGAAAGCAATGGAAATAACAAAAGCGCATACTTTGTGTTATCTACTCTTGTAGCAAACACAGACAGCTCAAAATTTCACCAGATCTGTTGAAGACCAAGACCCACAAATGTGATGTGAAATGGTTTTACTCCCATGTTGCGTTTAAGAGAAAACAGCAAATGAACGTTTTAGGCCAAAATGCATTGAAAACAATGGAAACAACAAAAGCGCATACTTTGTGTTATCTCCTCTTGTAGCAAACACAGACAGCTCAAAATTTCACCAGATCTGTTGAAGACCAAGACCCACAAATGTGATGTGAAATGGTTTTTCTCTCATGTTGTGTTTAAGAGAAAACTGCAAATGCACGTTTTAGGCCAAAATGCATTGAAAGCAATGGAAATAACAAAAGCGCATACTTTGTGTTATCTCCTCTTGTAGCAAACACAGACAGCTCAAAATTTCACCGGATCTGTTGAAGACCAAGACCCACAAATATGATGTGAAATGGTTTTTCTCCCATATTGCGTTTAAGAGAAAACAGCAAATGCACATTTTAGGCCAAAATGCATTGAAAGCAATGGAAATAACAAAAGCGCATACTTTGTGTTATCTCCTCTTGTAGCAAACACAGACAGCTCAAAATTTCACCGGATCTGTTGAAGACCAAGACCCACAAATGTGATGTGAAATGGTTTTTCTCCCATGTTGCGTTTAAGAGAAAACAGCAAATGAACGTTTTAGGCCAAAATGCATTGAAAACAATGGAAACAACAAAAGCGCATACTTTGTGTTATCTCTTCTTGTAGCAAACACAGACAGCTCAAAATTTCACTGGATGTGTTGAAGACCAAGACCCACAAATGTGATGTGAAATGGTTTTTCTCTCATGTTGTGTTTAAGAGAAAACAGCAAATGCACGTTTTAGGCCAAAATGCATTGAAAGCAATGGAAATAACAAAAGCGCATACTTTGTGTTATCTCCTCTTGTAGCAAACACAGACAGCTCAAAATTTCACCAGATCTGTTGAAGACCAAGACCCACAAATGTGATGTGAAATGGTTTTTCTCTCATGTTGTGTTTAAGAGAACACTGCAAATGGACGTTTTAGGCCAAAATGCATTGAAAGCAATGGAAATAACAAAAGCGCATACTTTGTGTTATCTACTCTTGTAGCAAACACAGACAGCTCAAAATTTCACCAGATCTGTTGAAGACCAAGACCCACAAATGTGATGTGAAATGGTTTTACTCCCATGTTGCGTTTAAGAGAAAACAGCAAATGAACGTTTTAGGCCAAAATGCTTTGAAAACAATGGAAACAACAAAAGCGCATACAGTGTGATATCTCCTCTTGTACCAAACACAGACAGCTCAAAATTTCACTGGATGTGTTGAAGACCAAGACTCACAAATGTGATGTGAAATGGTTTTTCTCCCATGTTGCGTTTAAGAGAAAACAGCAATTGCTCATTTTAGGCCAAAATGCATTGAAAGCAATGGAAATAACAAAAGCACATACTTTGTGTTATCTCCTCTTGTAGCAAACACAGACAGCTCAAAATTTCACCAGATCTGTTGAAGACCAAGACCCACAAATGTGATGTGAAATGGTTTTTCTCCCATATTGCGTTTAAGAAAAAACAGCAAATGAACGTTTTAGGCCAAAATGCATTGAAAACAATAGAAACAACAAAAGCGCATACTTTGTGTTATCTCCTCTTGTAGCAAACACAGACAGCTCAAAATTTCACCAGATCTGTTGAAGACCAAGACCCACAAATGTGATGTGAAATGGTTTTTCTCTCATGTTGTGTTTAAGAGAAAACTGCAAATGCACGTTTTAGGCCAAAATGCATTGAAAGCAATGGAAATAACAAAAGCGCATACTTTGTGTTATCTCCTCTTGTAGCAAACACAGACAGCTCAAAATTTCACCAGATCTGTTGAAGACCAAGACCCACAAATGTGATGTGAAATGGTTTTTCTCCCATGTTGCGTTTAAGAGAAAACTGCAAATGCACGTTTTAGGCCAAAATGCATTGAAAGCAATGGACATAACAAAAGCGCATACTTTGTGTTATCTCCTCTTGTAGCAAACACAGACAGCTCAAAATTTCACTGGATGTGTTGAAGACCAAGACCCACAAATGTGATGTGAAATGGTTTTTCTCCCATGTTGCGTTTAAGAGAAAACAGCAAATGGACGTTTTAGGCCAAAATGCATTGAAAGCAATGGAAATAACAAAAGCGCATACTTTGTGTTATCTACTCTTGTAGCAAACACAGACAGCTCAAAATTTCACCAGATCTGTTGAAGACCAAGACCCACAAATGTGATGTGAAATGGTTTTACTCCCATGTTGCATTTAAGAGAAAACAACAAATGAACGTTTTAGGCCAAAATGCATTGAAAGCAATGGAATCAACAAAAGCGCATACTTTGTGCTATCTCCTCTTGTAGCGAAAAAACAGACAGCTCAAAATTTCACTGGATGTGTTGAAGACCAAGACCCACAAATGTGATGTGAAATGGTTTTTCTCTCATGTTGTGTTTAACAGAAAACAGCAATTGCACGTTTTAGGCCAAAATGCATTGAAAGCAATGGAAATAACAAAAGCGCATCCTTTGTGTTATCTCCTCTTGTAGCAAACACAGACAGCTCAAAATTTCACCAGATCTGTTGAAGACCAGGACCCACAAATGTGATGTGAAATGGTTTTTCTCCCATGTTGCGTTTAAGAGAAAACAGCAAATGCATGTTTTAGGCCAAAATGCATTGAAAGCAATGTAACAACAAAAGCGCATACATTGTGATATCTCCTCTTGTACCAAACACAGACAGCTCAAAATTTCACAGGATGTGTTGAAGACCAAGACACACAAATGTGATGTGAAATGGTTTTTCTCTCATGTTGCGTTTAAGAGAAAACAGCAATTGCTCGTTTTAGGCCAAAATGCATTGAAAGCAATGGAAACAACAAAAGCGCGTACTTTGTGTTATCTCCTCTTTTAGCAAACACAGACAGCTCAAAATTTCACTGGATGTGTTGAAGACCAAGACACACAAATGTGATGTGAAATGGTTTTTCTCTCATGTTGTGTTTAAGAGAAAACTGCAAATGGACGTTTTAGGCCAAAATGCATTGAAAGCAATGGAAATAACAAAAGCGCATACTTTGTGTTATCTCCTCTTGTAGCAAACACAGACAGCTCAAAATTTCACCAGATCTGTTGAAGACCAAGACCCACAAATTTTATGTGAAATGGTTTTACTCCCATGTTGTGTTTAAGAGAAAACAGCAAATGAACGTTTTAGGCCAATATGCATTGAAAACAATGGAAACAACAAAAGCGCATACTTAGTGTTATCTCCTCTTGTAGCAAACACAGACAGCTCAAAATTTCACTGGATGTGTTGAAGACCAAGACCCACAAATGTGATGTGAAATGGTTTTTCTCTCATGTTGTCTTTAAGAGAAAACTGCAAATGGACGTTTTAGGCCAAAATGCATTGAAAGCAATGGAAATAACAAAAGCGCATACTTTGTGTTATCTCCTCTTGTAGCAAACACAGACAGCTCAAAATTTCACCAGATCTGTTGAAGACCAAGACCCACAAATGTGATGTGAAATGGTTTTACTCCCATGTTGCGTTTAAGAGAAAACAGCAAATGAACATTTTAGGCCAAAATGCATTGAAAACAATGGAAACAACAAAAGCGCATACTTTGTGTTATCTCCTCTTGTAGCAAACACAGACAGCTCAAAATTTCAATGGATGTGTTGAAGACCAAGACCCACAAATGTGATGTGAAATGGTTTTTCTCTCATGTTGTGTTTAAGAGAAAACTGCAAATGCACGTTTTAGGCCAAAATGCATTGAAAGCAATGGAAATAACAAAAGCGCATACTTTGTGTTATCTCCTCTTGTAGCAAACACAGACAGCTCAAAATTTCACCAGATCTGTTGAAGACCAAGACCCACAAATGTGATGTGAAATGGTTTTTCTCCCATGTTGCGTTTAAGAGAAAACAGCAAATGCATGTTTTAGGCCAAAATGCATTGAAAGCAATGGAACAACAAAAGCGCATACATTGTGATATCTCCTCTTGTACCAAACACAGACAGCTCAAAATTTCACAGGATGTGTTGAAGACCAAGACACACAAATGTGATGTGAAATGGTTTTTCTCCCATGTTGCGTTTAAGAGAAAACAGCAATTGCTCGTTTTAGGCCAAAATGCATTGAAAGCAATGGAAATAACAAAAGCGCATACTTTGTGTTATCTCCTCTTGTAGCAAACACAGACAGCTCAAAATTTCACCAGATCTGTTGAAGACCAAGACCCACAAATGTGATGTGAAATGTTTTTTCTCCCATATTGCGTTTAAGAGAAAACAGCAAATGCACATTTTAGGCCAAAATGCATTGAAAGCAATGGAACAACAAAAGCGCATACATTGTGATATCTCCTCTTGTACCAAACACAGACAGCTCAAAATTTCACTGGATGTGTTGAAGACCAAGACACACAAATGTGATGGGAATGGTTTTTCTCCCATGTTGCATTTAAGAGAAAACAGCAATTGCTCGTTTTAGGCCAAAATGCATTGAAAGCAATGGAAAAAACAAAAGCGCGTACTTTGTGTTATCTCCTCTTGTAGCAAACACAGACAGCTCAAAATTTCACTGGATGTGTTGAAGACCAAGACCCACAAATGTGATGTGAAATGGTTTTTCTCTCATGTTGTGTTTAAGAGAAAACAGCAAATGGACGTTTTAGGCCAAAATGCATTGAAAGCAATGGAAATAACAAAAGCGCATACTTTGTGTTATCTCCTCTTGTAGCAAACACAGACAGCTCAAAATTTCACCAGATCTGTTGAAGACCAAGACCCACAAATTTTATGTGAAATGGTTTTACTCCCATGCTGTGTTTAAGAGAAAACAGCAAATGAACGTTTTAGGCCAAAATGCATTGAAAACAATGGAAACAACAAAAGCGCATACTTTGTGTTATCTCCTTTTGTAGCAAACACAGACAGCTCAAAATTTCACTGGATGTGTTGAAGACCAAGACCCACAAATGTGATGTGAAATGGTTTTTCTCTCATGTTGTGTTTAAGAGAAAACAGCAAACGAACGTTTTAGGCCAAAATGCATTGAAAGCAATGGAAATAACAAAAGCGCATACTTTGTGTTATCTCCTCTTGTAGCAAACACAGACAGCTCAAAATTTCACCAGATCTGTTGAAGACCAAGACCCACAAATGTGATGTGAAATGGTTTTACTCCCATGTTGCGTTTAAGAGAAAACAGCAAATGAACGTTTTAGGCCAAAATGCATTGAAAACAATGGAAATAACAAAAGCGCATACTTTGTGTTATCTCCTCTTGTAGCAAACACAGACAGCTCAAAATTTCAATGGATGTGTTGAAGACCAAGACCCACAAATGTGATGTGAAATGGTTTTTCTCTCATGTTGTGTTTAAGAGAAAACTGCAAATGCACGTTTTAGGCCAAAATGCATTGAAAGCAATGGAAATAACAAAAGCGCATACTTTGTGTTATCTCCTCTTGTAGCAAACACAGACAGCTCAAAATTTCACCAGATCTGTTGAAGACCAAGACCCACAAATGTGATGTGAAATGGTTTTTCTCCCATGTTGCGTTTAAGAGAAAACAGCAAATGCATGTTTTAGGCCAAAATGCATTGAAAGCAATGGAACAACAAAAGCGCATACATTGTGATATCTCCTCTTGTACCAAACACAGACAGCTCAAAATTTCACAGGATGTGTTGAAGACCAAGACACACAAATGTGATGTGAAATGGTTTTTCTCCCATGTTGCGTTTAAGAGAAAACAGCAATTGCTCGTTTTAGGCCAAAATGCATTGAAAGCAATGGAAATAACAAAAGCGCATACTTTGTGTTATCTCCTCTTGTAGCAAACACAGACAGCTCAAAATTTCACCAGATCTGTTGAAGACCAAGACCCACAAATGTGATGTGAAATGTTTTTTCTCCCATATTGCGTTTAAGAGAAAACAGCAAATGCACATTTTAGGCCAAAATGCATTGAAAGCAATGGAACAACAAAAGCGCATACATTGTGATATCTCCTCTTGTACCAAACACAGACAGCTCAAAATTTCACTGGATGTGTTGAAGACCAAGACACACAAATGTGATGGGAATGGTTTTTCTCCCATGTTGCATTTAAGAGAAAACAGCAATTGCTCGTTTTAGGCCAAAATGCATTGAAAGCAATGGAAAAAACAAAAGCGCGTACTTTGTGTTATCTCCTCTTGTAGCAAACACAGACAGCTCAAAATTTCACTGGATGTGTTGAAGACCAAGACCCACAAATGTGATGTGAAATGGTTTTTCTCTCATGTTGTGTTTAAGAGAAAACAGCAAATGGACGTTTTAGGCCAAAATGCATTGAAAGCAATGGAAATAACAAAAGCGCATACTTTGTGTTATCTCCTCTTGTAGCAAACACAGACAGCTCAAAATTTCACCAGATCTGTTGAAGACCAAGACCCACAAATTTTATGTGAAATGGTTTTACTCCCATGCTGTGTTTAAGAGAAAACAGCAAATGAACGTTTTAGGCCAAAATGCATTGAAAACAATGGAAACAACAAAAGCGCATACTTTGTGTTATCTCCTTTTGTAGCAAACACAGACAGCTCAAAATTTCACTGGATGTGTTGAAGACCAAGACCCACAAATGTGATGTGAAATGGTTTTTCTCTCATGTTGTGTTTAAGAGAAAACAGCAAACGAACGTTTTAGGCCAAAATGCATTGAAAGCAATGGAAATAACAAAAGCGCATACTTTGTGTTATCTCCTCTTGTAGCAAACACAGACAGCTCAAAATTTCACCAGATCTGTTGAAGACCAAGACCCACAAATGTGATGTGAAATGGTTTTACTCCCATGTTGCGTTTAAGAGAAAACAGCAAATGAACGTTTTAGGCCAAAATGCATTGAAAACAATGGAAATAACAAAAGCGCATACTTTGTGTTATCTCCTCTTGTAGCAAACACAGACAGCTCAAAATTTCACCAGATCTGTTGAAGACCAAGACCCACAAATGTGATGTGAAATGGTTTTTCTCACATGTTGCGTTTAAGAGAAAACAGCAAATGCATGTTTTATTCCAAAATGAATTGAAAGCAATGGAACAACAAAAGCGCATACATTGTGATATCTCCTCTTGTACCAAACACAGACAGCTCAAAATTTCACTGGATGTGTTGAAGACCAAGACACACAAATGTGATGTGAAATGGTTTTTCTCCCATGTTGCGTTTAAGAGAATACAGCAATTGCTCGTTTTAGGCCAAAATGCATTGAAAGCAATGGAAATAACAAAAGCGCATACTTTGTGTTATCTCCTCTTGTAGCAAACACAGACAGCTCAAAATTTCACCAGATCTGTTGAAGACCAAGACCCACAAATGTGATGTGAAATGGTTTTTCTCCCATATTGCGTTTAAGAGAAAACAGCAAATGCACATTTTACGCCAAAATGCATTGAAAGCAATGGAAATAACAAAAGCGCATACTTTGTGTTATCTCCTCTTGTAGCAAACACAGACAGCTCAAAATTTCACCAGATCTGTTGAAGACCAAGACCCACAAATGTGATGTGAAATGGTTTTTCTCCCATATTGCGTTTAAGAGAAAACAGCAAATGCACATTTTAGGCCAAAATGCATTGAAAGCAATGGAAATAACAAAAGCGCATACTTTGTGTTATCTCCTCTTGTAGCAAACACAGACAGCTCAAAATTTCACCGGATCTGTTGAAGACCAAGACCCACAAATGTGATGTGAAATGGTTTTTCTCCCTTGTTGCGTTTAAGAGAAAACAGCAAATGAACGTTTTAGGCCAAAATGCATTGAAAACAATGGAAACAACAAAAGCGCATACTTTGTGTTATCTCCTCTTGTAGCAAACACAGACAGCTCAAAATTTCGCCAGATCTGTTGAAGACCAAGACCCACAAATGTGATGTGAAATGGTTTTTCTCCCATGTTGCGTTTAAGAGAAAACAGCAAATGCATGTTTTAGGCCAAAATGCATTGAAAGCAATGGAACAACAAAAGCGCATACAGTGTGATATCTCCTCTTGTACCAAACACAGACAGCTCAAAATTTCACTGGATGTGTTGAAGACCAAGACACACAAATGTGATGTGAAATGGTTTTTCTCCCATGTTGCATTTAAGAGAAAACAGCAATTGCTCGTTTTAGGCCAAAATGCATTGAAAGCAATGGAAATAACAAAAGCGCATACTTTGTGTTATCTCCTCTTGTACCAAACACAGACAGCTCAAAATTTCACCAGATCTGTTGAAGACCAAGACCCACAAATGTGATGTGAAATGGTTTTTCTCCCATATTGCGTTTAAGAAAAAACAGCAAATGCACATTTTAGGCCAAAATGCATTGAAAACAATGGAAACAACAAAAGCGCATACTTTGTGTTATCTCCTCTTGTAGCAAACACAGACAGCTCAAAATTTCACTGGATGTGTTGAAGACCAAGACACACAAATGTGATGTGAAATGGTTTTTCTCCCATGTTGCGTTTAAGAGAAAACAGCAGTTGCTCGTTTTAGGCCAAAATGCATTGAAAGCAATGGAAACAACAAAAGCGCGTACTTTGTGTTATCTCCTCTTGTAGCAAACACAGACAGCTCAAAATTTCACTGGATGTGTTGAAGACCAAGACCCACAAATGTGATGTGAAATGGTTTTTCTCTCATGTTGTGTTTAAGATAAAACTGCAAATGGACGTTTTAGGCCAAAATGCATTGAAAGCAATGGAAATAACAAAAGCGCATACTTTGTGTTATCTACTGTTGTAGCAAACACAGACAGCTCAAAATTTCACCAGATCTGTTGAAGACCAAGACCCACAAATGTGATGTGAAATGGTTTTACTCCCATGTTGCGTTTAAGAGAAAACAGCAAATGAAAGTTTTAGGCCAAAATGCATTGAAAACAATGGAAACAACAAAAGCGCATACTTTGTGTTATCTCCTCTTGTAGCAAACACAGACAGCTCAAAATTTCACCAGATCTGTTGAAGACCAAGACCCACAAATGTGATGTGAAATGGTTTTTCTCTCATGTTGTGTTTAAGAGAAAACTGCAAATGCACGTTTTAGGCCAAAATGCATTGAAAGCAATGGAATCAACAAAAGCACATACTTTGTGCTATCTCCTCTTGTAGCGAAAAAACAGACAGCTCAAAATTTCACTGGATGTGTTGAAGACCAAGACCCACAAATGTGATGTGAAATGGTTTTTTCTCTCATGTTGTGTTTAACAGAAAACAGCAAATGCACGTTTTAGGCCAAAATGCATTGAAAGCAATGGAAATAACAAAAGCGCATCCTTTGTGTTATCTCCTCTTGTAGCAAACACAGACAGCTCAAATTTCACCAGATCTGTTGAAGACCAGGACCCACAAATGTGATGTGAAATGGTTTTTCTCCCATGTTGCGTTTAAGAGAAAACAGCAAATGCATGTTTTAGGCCAAAATGCATTGAAAGCAATGTAACAACAAAAGCGCATACATTGTGATATCTCCTCTTGTACCAAACACAGACAGCTCAAAATTTCACTGGATGTGTTGAAGACCAAGACCCACAAATGTGATGTGAAATGGTTTTTCTCTCATGTTGTCTTTAAGAGAAAACTGCAAATGGACGTTTTAGGCCAAAATGCATTGAAAGCAATGGAAATAACAAAAGCGCATACTTTGTGTTATCTCCTCTTGTAGCAAACACAGACAGCTCAAAATTTCACCAGATCTGTTGAAGACCAAGACCCACAAATGTGATGTGAAATGGTTTTACTCCCATGTTGCGTTTAAGAGAAAACAGCAAATGAACATTTTAGGCCAAAATGCATTGAAAACAATGGAAACAACAAAAGCGCATACTTTGTGTTATCTCCTCTTGTAGCAAACACAGACAGCTCAAAATTTCAATGGATGTGTTGAAGACCAAGACCCACAAATGTGATGTGAAATGGTTTTTCTCTCATGTTGTGTTTAAGAGAAAACTGCAAATGCACGTTTTAGGCCAAAATGCATTGAAAGCAATGGAAATAACAAAAGCGCATACTTTGTGTTATCTCCTCTTGTAGCAAACACAGACAGCTCAAAATTTCACCAGATCCGTTGAAGACCAAGACCCACAAATGTGATGTGAAATGGTTTTTCTCCCATGTTGCGTTTAAGAGAAAACAGCAAATGCATGTTTTAGGCCAAAATGCATTGAAAGCAATGGAACAACAAAAGCGCATACATTGTGATATCTCCTCTTGTACCAAACACAGACAGCTCAAAATTTCACAGGATGTGTTGAAGACCAAGACACACAAATGTGATGTGAAATGGTTTTTCTCCCATGTTGCGTTTAAGAGAAAGCAGCAATTGCTCGTTTTAGGCCAAAATGCATTGAAAGCAATGGAAATAACAAAAGCGCATACTTTGTGTTATCTCCTCTTGTAGCAAACACAGACAGCTCAAAATTTCACCAGATCTGTTGAAGACCAAGACCCACAAATGTGATGTGAAATGTTTTTTCTCCCATATTGCGTTTAAGAGAAAACAGCAAATGCACATTTTAGGCCAAAATGCATTGAAAGCAATGGAACAACAAAAGCGCATACATTGTGATATCTCCTCTTGTACCAAACACAGACAGCTCAAAATTTCACTGGATGTGTTGAAGACCAAGACACACAAATGTGATGGGAATGGTTTTTCTCCCATGTTGCATTTAAGAGAAAACAGCAATTGCTCGTTTTAGGCCAAAATGCATTGAAAGCAATGGAAAAAACAAAAGCGCGTACTTTGTGTTATCTCCTCTTGTAGCAAACACAGACAGCTCAAAATTTCACTGGATGTGTTGAAGACCAAGACCCACAAATGTGATGTGAAATGGTTTTTCTCTCATGTTGTGTTTAAGAGAAAACAGCAAATGGACGTTTTAGGCCAAAATGCATTGAAAGCAATGGAAATAACAAAAGCGCATACTTTGTGTTATCTCCTCTTGTAGCAAACACAGACAGCTCAAAATTTCACCAGATCTGTTGAAGACCAAGACCCACAAATTTTATGTGAAATGGTTTTACTCCCATGCTGTGTTTAAGAGAAAACAGCAAATGAACGTTTTAGGCCAAAATGCATTGAAAACAATGGAAACAACAAAAGCGCATACTTTGTGTTATCTCCTTTTGTAGCAAACACAGACAGCTCAAAATTTCACTGGATGTGTTGAAGACCAAGACCCACAAATGTGATGTGAAATGGTTTTTCTCTCATGTTGTGTTTAAGAGAAAACAGCAAACGAACGTTTTAGGCCAAAATGCATTGAAAGCAATGGAAATAACAAAAGCGCATACTTTGTGTTATCTCCTCTTGTAGCAAACACAGACAGCTCAAAATTTCACCAGATCTGTTGAAGACCAAGACCCACAAATGTGATGTGAAATGGTTTTACTCCCATGTTGCGTTTAAGAGAAAACAGCAAATGAACGTTTTAGGCCAAAATGCATTGAAAACAATGGAAATAACAAAAGCGCATACTTTGTGTTATCTCCTCTTGTAGCAAACACAGACAGCTCAAAATTTCAATGGATGTGTTGAAGACCAAGACCCACAAATGTGATGTGAAATGGTTTTTCTCTCATGTTGTGTTTAAGAGAAAACTGCAAATGCACGTTTTAGGCCAAAATGCATTGAAAGCAATGGAAATAACAAAAGCGCATACTTTGTGTTATCTCCTCTTGTAGCAAACACAGACAGCTCAAAATTTCACCAGATCTGTTGAAGACCAAGACCCACAAATGTGATGTGAAATGGTTTTTCTCCCATGTTGCGTTTAAGAGAAAACAGCAAATGCATGTTTTAGGCCAAAATGCATTGAAAGCAATGGAACAACAAAAGCGCATACATTGTGATATCTCCTCTTGTACCAAACACAGACAGCTCAAAATTTCACAGGATGTGTTGAAGACCAAGACACACAAATGTGATGTGAAATGGTTTTTCTCCCATGTTGCGTTTAAGAGAAAACAGCAATTGCTCGTTTTAGGCCAAAATGCATTGAAAGCAATGGAAATAACAAAAGCGCATACTTTGTGTTATCTCCTCTTGTAGCAAACACAGACAGCTCAAAATTTCACCAGATCTGTTGAAGACCAAGACCCACAAATGTGATGTGAAATGTTTTTTCTCCCATATTGCGTTTAAGAGAAAACAGCAAATGCACATTTTAGGCCAAAATGCATTGAAAGCAATGGAACAACAAAAGCGCATACATTGTGATATCTCCTCTTGTACCAAACACAGACAGCTCAAAATTTCACTGGATGTGTTGAAGACCAAGACACACAAATGTGATGGGAATGGTTTTTCTCCCATGTTGCATTTAAGAGAAAACAGCAATTGCTCGTTTTAGGCCAAAATGCATTGAAAGCAATGGAAAAAACAAAAGCGCGTACTTTGTGTTATCTCCTCTTGTAGCAAACACAGACAGCTCAAAATTTCACTGGATGTGTTGAAGACCAAGACCCACAAATGTGATGTGAAATGGTTTTTCTCTCATGTTGTGTTTAAGAGAAAACAGCAAATGGACGTTTTAGGCCAAAATGCATTGAAAGCAATGGAAATAACAAAAGCGCATACTTTGTGTTATCTCCTCTTGTAGCAAACACAGACAGCTCAAAATTTCACCAGATCTGTTGAAGACCAAGACCCACAAATTTTATGTGAAATGGTTTTACTCCCATGCTGTGTTTAAGAGAAAACAGCAAATGAACGTTTTAGGCCAAAATGCATTGAAAACAATGGAAACAACAAAAGCGCATACTTTGTGTTATCTCCTTTTGTAGCAAACACAGACAGCTCAAAATTTCACTGGATGTGTTGAAGACCAAGACCCACAAATGTGATGTGAAATGGTTTTTCTCTCATGTTGTGTTTAAGAGAAAACAGCAAACGAACGTTTTAGGCCAAAATGCATTGAAAGCAATGGAAATAACAAAAGCGCATACTTTGTGTTATCTCCTCTTGTAGCAAACACAGACAGCTCAAAATTTCACCAGATCTGTTGAAGACCAAGACCCACAAATGTGATGTGAAATGGTTTTACTCCCATGTTGCGTTTAAGAGAAAACAGCAAATGAACGTTTTAGGCCAAAATGCATTGAAAACAATGGAAATAACAAAAGCGCATACTTTGTGTTATCTCCTCTTGTAGCAAACACAGACAGCTCAAAATTTCACCAGATCTGTTGAAGACCAAGACCCACAAATGTGATGTGAAATGGTTTTTCTCACATGTTGCGTTTAAGAGAAAACAGCAAATGCATGTTTTATTCCAAAATGAATTGAAAGCAATGGAACAACAAAAGCGCATACATTGTGATATCTCCTCTTGTACCAAACACAGACAGCTCAAAATTTTCACTGGATGTGTTGAAGACCAAGACACACAAATGTGATGTGAAATGGTTTTTCTCCCATGTTGCGTTTAAGAGAATACAGCAATTGCTCGTTTTAGGCCAAAATGCATTGAAAGCAATGGAAATAACAAAAGCGCATACTTTGTGTTATCTCCTCTTGTAGCAAACACAGACAGCTCAAAATTTCACCAGATCTGTTGAAGACCAAGACCCACAAATGTGATGTGAAATGGTTTTTCTCCCATATTGCGTTTAAGAGAAAACAGCAAATGCACATTTTACGCCAAAATGCATTGAAAGCAATGGAAATAACAAAAGCGCATACTTTGTGTTATCTCCTCTTGTAGCAAACACAGACAGCTCAAAATTTCACCAGATCTGTTGAAGACCAAGACCCACAAATGTGATGTGAAATGGTTTTTCTCCCATATTGCGTTTAAGAGAAAACAGCAAATGCACATTTTAGGCCAAAATGCATTGAAAGCAATGGAAATAACAAAAGCGCATACTTTGTGTTATCTCCTCTTGTAGCAAACACAGACAGCTCAAAATTTCACCGGATCTGTTGAAGACCAAGACCCACAAATGTGATGTGAAATGGTTTTTCTCCCTTGTTGCGTTTAAGAGAAAACAGCAAATGAACGTTTTAGGCCAAAATGCATTGAAAACAATGGAAACAACAAAAGCGCATACTTTGTGTTATCTCCTCTTGTAGCAAACACAGACAGCTCAAAATTTCGCCAGATCTGTTGAAGACCAAGACCCACAAATGTGATGTGAAATGGTTTTTCTCCCATGTTGCGTTTAAGAGAAAACAGCAAATGCATGTTTTAGGCCAAAATGCATTGAAAGCAATGGAACAACAAAAGCGCATACAGTGTGATATCTCCTCTTGTACCAAACACAGACAGCTCAAAATTTCACTGGATGTGTTGAAGACCAAGACACACAAATGTGATGTGAAATGGTTTTTCTCCCATGTTGCATTTAAGAGAAAACAGCAATTGCTCGTTTTAGGCCAAAATGCATTGAAAGCAATGGAAATAACAAAAGCGCATACTTTGTGTTATCTCCTCTTGTACCAAACACAGACAGCTCAAAATTTCACCAGATCTGTTGAAGACCAAGACCCACAAATGTGATGTGAAATGGTTTTTCTCCCATATTGCGTTTAAGAAAAAACAGCAAATGCACATTTTAGGCCAAAATGCATTGAAAACAATGGAAACAACAAAAGCGCATACTTTGTGTTATCTCCTCTTGTAGCAAACACAGACAGCTCAAAATTTCACTGGATGTGTTGAAGACCAAGACACACAAATGTGATGTGAAATGGTTTTTCTCCCATGTTGCGTTTAAGAGAAAACAGCAGTTGCTCGTTTTAGGCCAAAATGCATTGAAAGCAATGGAAACAACAAAAGCGCGTACTTTGTGTTATCTCCTCTTGTAGCAAACACAGACAGCTCAAAATTTCACTGGATGTGTTGAAGACCAAGACCCACAAATGTGATGTGAAATGGTTTTTCTCTCATGTTGTGTTTAAGATAAAACTGCAAATGGACGTTTTAGGCCAAAATGCATTGAAAGCAATGGAAATAACAAAAGCGCATACTTTGTGTTATCTACTGTTGTAGCAAACACAGACAGCTCAAAATTTCACCAGATCTGTTGAAGACCAAGACCCACAAATGTGATGTGAAATGGTTTTACTCCCATGTTGCGTTTAAGAGAAAACAGCAAATGAAAGTTTTAGGCCAAAATGCATTGAAAACAATGGAAACAACAAAAGCGCATACTTTGTGTTATCTCCTCTTGTAGCAAACACAGACAGCTCAAAATTTCACCAGATCTGTTGAAGACCAAGACCCACAAATGTGATGTGAAATGGTTTTTCTCTCATGTTGTGTTTAAGAGAAAACTGCAAATGCACGTTTTAGGCCAAAATGCATTGAAAGCAATGGAATCAACAAAAGCACATACTTTGTGCTATCTCCTCTTGTAGCGAAAAAACAGACAGCTCAAAATTTCACTGGATGTGTTGAAGACCAAGACCCACAAATGTGATGTGAAATGGTTTTTCTCTCATGTTGTGTTTAACAGAAAACAGCAAATGCACGTTTTAGGCCAAAATGCATTGAAAGCAATGGAAATAACAAAAGCGCATCCTTTGTGTTATCTCCTCTTGTAGCAAACACAGACAGCTCAAAATTTCACCAGATCTGTTGAAGACCAGGACCCACAAATGTGATGTGAAATGGTTTTTCTCCCATGTTGCGTTTAAGAGAAAACAGCAAATGCATGTTTTAGGCCAAAATGCATTGAAAGCAATGTAACAACAAAAGCGCATACATTGTGATATCTCCTCTTGTACCAAACACAGACAGCTCAAAATTTCACAGGATGTGTTGAAGACCAAGACCCACAAATGTGATGTGAAATGGTTTTTCTCTCATGTTGTGTTTAAGAGAAAACTGCAAATGCACGTTTTAGGCCAAAATGCATTGAAGGCAATGGAAATAACAAAAGCGCATACTTTGTGTTATCTCCTCTTGTAGCAAACACAGACAGCTCAAAATTTCACCAGATCTGTTGAAGACCAAGACCCACAAATGTGATGTGAAATGGTTTTTCTCCCATGTTACGTTTAAGAGAAAACTGCAAATGCACGTTTTAGGCCAAAATGCATTGAAAGCAATGGACATAACAAAAGCGCATACTTTGTGTTATCTCCTCTTGTAGCAAACACAGACAGCTCAAAATTTCACTGCATGAGTTGAAGACCAAGACCCACAAATGTGATGTGAAATGGTTTTTCTCCCATGTTGCGTTTAAGAGAAAACAGCAAATGGACGTTTTAGGCCAAAATGCATTGAAAGCAATGGAAATAACAAAAGCGCATACTTTGTGTTATCTCCTCTTGTATCAAACACAGACAGCTCAAAATTTCACCAGATCTGTTGAAGACCAAGACCCACAAATGTGATGTGAAATGGTTTTACTCCCATGTTGCATTTAAGAGAAAACAACAAATGAACGTTTTAGGCCAAAATGCATTGAAAACAATGGAATCAACAAAAGCGCATACTTTGTGCTATCTCCTCTTGTAGCAAACACAGACAGCTCAAAATTTCACTGGATGTGTTGAAGACCAAGACCCACAAATGTGATGTGAAATGGTTTTTCTCTCATGTTGTGTTTAACAGAAAACAGCAAATGCACGTTTTAGGCCAAAATGCATTGAAAGCAATGGAAATAACAAAAGCGCATCCTTTGTGTTATCTCCTCTTGTAGCAAACACAGACAGCTCAAAATTTCACCAGATCTGTTGAAGACCAAGACCCACAAATGTGATGTGAAATGGTTTTTCTCCCATGTTGCGTTTAAGAGAAAACAGCAAATGCATGTTTTAGGCCAAAATGCATTGAAAGCAATGGAACAAAAAAAGCGCATACATTGTGATATCTCCTCTTGTACCAAACACAGACAGCTCAAAATTTCACTGGATATGTTGAAGACCAAGACACACAAATGTGATGTGAAATGGTTTTTCTCCCATGTTGCGTTTAAGAGAAAACAGCAATTGCTCGTTTTAGGCCAAAATGCATTGAAAGCAATGGAAACAACAAAAGCACATACTTTGTGTTATCTCCTCTTGTAGCAAACACAGACAGCTCAAAATTTCACTGGATGTGTTGAAGACCAAGACCCACAAATGTGATGTGAAATGGTTTTTCTCTCATGTTGTGTTTAAGAGAAAACTGCAAATGGACGTTTTAGGCCAAAATGCATTGAAAGCAATGGAAATAACAAAAGCGCATACTTTGTGTTATCTCCTCTTGTAGCAAACACAGACAGCTCAAAATTTCACCAGATCTGTTGAAGACCAAAACCCACAAATTTTATGTGAAATGGTTTTACTCCCATGCTGTGTTTAAGAGAAAACAGCAAATGAACGTTTTAGGCCAAAATGCATTGAAAACAATGGAAACAACAAAAGCGCATACTTTGTGTTATCTCCTCTTGTAGCAAACACAGACAGCTCAAAATTTCACTGGATGTGTTGAAGACCAAGACCCACAAATGTGATGTGAAATGGTTTTTCTCTCATGTTGTGTTTAAGAGAAAACAGCAAATGAACGTTTTAGGCCAAAATGCATTGAAAGCAATGGAAATAACAAAAGCGCATACTTTGTGTTATCTCCTCTTGTAGCAAACACAGACAGCTCAAAATTTCACCAGATCTGTTGAAGACCAAGACCCACAAATGTGATGTGAAATGGTTTTTCTCCCATGTTGCGTTTAAGAGAAAACAGCAAATGCATGTTTTAGGCCAAAATGCATTGAAAGCAATGGAACAACTAAAGCGCATACTTTGTGTTATCTCCTCTTGTAGCAAACACAGACAGCTCAAAATTTCACCAGATCTGTTGAAGACCAAGACCCACAAATGTGATGTGAAATGGTTTTTCTCCCATATTGCGTTTAAGAGAAAACAGCAAATGCACATTTTAGGCCAAACTGCATTGAAAGCAATGGAAACAACAAAAGCGCATACTTTGTGTTATCTCCTCTTGTAGCAAACACAGACAGCTCAAAATTTCACCAGATCTGTTGAAGACCAAGACCCACAAATGTGATGTGAAATGGTTTTTCTCCCATATTGCGTTTAAGAGAAAACAGCAAATGCACATTTTAGGCCAAAATGCATTGAAAGCAATGGAAACAACAACAGCGCATACTTTGTGTTATCTCCTCTTGTAGCAAACACAGACAGCTCAAAATTTCACTGGATGTGTTGAAGACCAAGACACACAAATGTGATGTGAAATGGTTTTTCTCCCATGTTGCGTTTAAGAGAAAACAGCAGTTGCTCGTTTTAGGCCAAAATGCATTGAAAGCAATGGAAACAACAAAAGCGCGTACTTTGTGTTATCTCCTCTTGTAGCAAACACAGACAGCTCAAAATTTCACTGGATGTGTTGAAGACCAAGACCCACAAATGTGATGTGAAATGGTTTTTCTCTCATGTTGTGTTTAAGAGAAAACTGCAAGTGGACGTTTTAGGCCAAAATGCATTGAAAGCAATGGAAATAACAAAAGCGCATACTTTGTGTTATCTACTCTTGTAGCAAACACAGACAGCTCAAAATTTCACCAGATCTGTTGAAGACCAAGACCCACAAATGTGATGTGAAATGGTTTTTCTCTCATGTTGTGTTTAAGAGAAAACTGCAAATGCACGTTTTAGGCCAAAATGCATTGAAAGCAATGGAAATAACAAAAGCGCATACATTGTGTTATCTCCTCTTGTAGCAAACACAGACAGCTCAAAATTTCACCGGATCTGTTGAAGACCAAGACCCACAAATATGATGTGAAATGGTTTTTCTCCCATATTGCGTTTAAGAGAAAACAGCAAATGCACGTTTTAGGCCAAAATGCATTGAAAGCAATGGAAATAACAAAAGCGCATACTTTGTGTTATCTCCTCTTGTAGCAAACACAGACAGCTCAAAATTTCACCGGATCTGTTGAAGACCAAGACCCACAAATGTGATGTGAAATGGTTTTTCTCCCATGTTGCGTTTAAGAGAAAACAGCAAATGAACGTTTTAGGCCAAAATGCATTGAAAACAATGGAAACAACAAAAGCGCATACTTTGTGTTATCTCTTCTTGTAGCAAACACAGACAGCTCAAAATTTCACTGGATGTGTTGAAGACCAAGACCCACAAATGTGATGTGAAATGGTTTTTCTCTCATGTTGTGTTTAAGAGAAAACAGCAAATGCACGTTTTAGGCCAAAATGCATTGAAAGCAATGGAAATAACAAAAGCGCATACTTTGTGTTATCTCCTCTTGTAGCAAACACAGACAGCTCAAAATTTCACCAGATCTGTTGAAGACCAAGACCCACAAATGTGATGTGAAATGGTTTTTCTCCCATGTTGCGTTTAAGAGAAAACAGCAAATGCATGTTTTAGGCCAAAATGCATTGAAAGCAATGGAACAACAAAAGCGCATACAGTGTGATATCTCCTCTTGTACCAAACACAGACAGCTCAAAATTTCACTGGATGTGTTGAAGACCAAGACACACAAATGTGATGTGAAATGGTTTTTCTCCCATGTTGCGTTTAAGAGAAAACAGCAATTGCTCGTTTTAGGCCAAAATGCATTGAAAGCAATGGAAATAACAAAAGCGCATACTTTGTGTTATCTCCTCTTGTAGCAAACACAGACAGCTCAAAATTTCACCAGATCTGTTGAAGACCAAGACTCACAAATGTGATGTGAAATGGTTTTTCTCCCATATTGCGTTTAAGAAAAAACAGCAAATGCACATTTTAGGCCAAAATGCATTGAAAACAATGGAAACAACAAAAGCGCATACTTTGTGTTATCTCCTCTTGTAGCAAACACAGACAGCTCAAAATTTCACTGGATGTGTTGAAGACTAAGACACACAAATGTGATGTGAAATGGTTTTTCTCCCATGTTGCGTTTAAGAGAAAACAGCAGTTGCTCGTTTTAGGCCAAAATGCATTGAAAGCAATGGAAACAACAAAAGCGCGTACTTTGTGTTATCTCCTCTTGTAGCAAACACAGACAGCTCAAAATTTCACTGGATGTGTTGAAGACCAAGACCCACAAATGTGATGTGAAATGGTTTTTCTCTCATGTTGTGTTTAAGAGAAAGCTGCAAATGCACGTTTTAGGCCAAAATGCATTGAAAGCAATGGAATCAACAAAAGCGCATACTTTGTGCTATCTCCTCTTGTAGCGAAAAAACAGACAGCTCAAAATTTCACTGGATGTGTTGAAGACCAAGACCCACAAATGTGATGTGAAATGGTTTTTCTCTCATGTTGTGTTTAACAGAAAACAGCAAATGCACGTTTTAGGCCAAAATGCATTGAAAGCAATGGAAACAACAAAAGCGCGTACTTTGTGCTATCTCCTCTTGTAGCAAACACAGACAGCTCAAAATTTCACTGGATGTGTTGAAGACCAAGACCCACAAATGTGATGTGAAATGGTTTTTCTCTCATGTTGTGTTTAACAGAAAACAGCAAATGCACGTTTTACGCCAAAATGCATTGAAAGCAATGGAAATAACAAAAGCGCATCCTTTGTGTTATCTCCTCTTGTAGCAAACACAGACAGCTCAAAATTTCACCAGATCTGTTGAAGACCAAGACCCACAAATGTGATGTGAAATGGTTTTTCTCCCATGTTGCGTTTAAGAGAAAACAGCAAATGCATTTTTTTTAGGCCAAAATGCATTGAAAGCAATGGAACAACAAAAGCGCATACATTGTGATATCTCCTCTTGTACCAAACACAGACAGCTCAAAATTTCACTGGATATGTTGAAGACCAAGACACACAAATGTGATGTGAAATGGTTTTTCTCCCATGTTGCGTTTAAGAGAAAACAGCAATTGCTCGTTTTAGGCCAAAATGCATTGTAAGCAATGGAAACAACAAAAGCACATACTTTGTGTTATCTCCTCTTGTAGCAAACACAGACAGCTCAAAATTTCACTGGATGTGTTGAAGACCAAGACACACAAATGTGATGTGAAATGGTTTTTCTCTCATGTTGTGTTTAAGAGAAAACAGCAAATGAACGTTTTAGGCCAAAATGCATTGAAAGC
>JAUIMM010003192.1:0-29217 GCA_031769625.1 Taudactylus pleione | reverse complement strand
CATGCCGTTAGGCCTGAAGTGACCTAGGGGAGTGCTCCAATCATTCAAGAAACAGCAAAAATGCACTGGGCACATGAGCCTCATTTCTCCCCATCAAGTCAGAACCATGAAGCCCATCTTTGACATCCATGGCGCCAAAAGGCTCCTTAGAATACAAGGGTCTGCAGGCTCCCATCCAACACTAGGCTTGGGAACAAACTCCAACTTTGTTACATCACATACAAAAGTAGCCATGTAACATGTGGAAGAAAGGAACAGAAATCACAAATACCATTAGGGGTAGTATAAATCATATGCCATTACAATTAAGGAGACCATTTATTGAAAAAAAATGGCTCCAGGGATCAAGGGTGCTCATGGGTCCCACTAGTATCGGTGAAGGGGGACCTGAAGATTCATTTTTTTCCCCTCAATGGGGGCCATTTTGCTCTGAGGGGATGGGGAGAAATGAGGCCTATGCCCCCAGTGCTTGTTCTACAATCACATGTCAATACAACCTGCTGCTGCACTCACCTGTTTGCACTTTTGCATTTATAAACACTTCATATGATTCATTAAACAACTGATAAGAAGAGGACTGATCTTTTGGTGTCGCATTTTGCCTCCATGTCTTGTCTCCATTTATCTGCCTCTATTCAGGCCTAATTCTGGGACTAAAGTCAAAGTCCCTGTAAAGTGGATGTATTTGCGGAGGATTGGCTAATTAAATAATGAATATATTCTATTGTGTTATGATTATCCAACCCCTATGACACTTCTGCAATGCCATTTGGAAATTGTTTATCAGGTCTCCGGTTTTGACTTTTTCGCACCATTGCAGGGGCAACCACATGGATACAACTGTTGGAGGCATGAATTGCTCTCCATTACTTCCAACAACTTGGATATTTGTTACATTTCTATATTGAGGCAAAATATGCTAGAGTAGTTCACATTTACTATTCAGATAATTTCTGTCATATTTTGAAAATATATTTTAGGTGTGTAATGCTTGAATTTTCCTCATTGTTTGACTTTGGACCAGCTGGAGGCATTCATTTTCTCCATTTGCAAGAACAAGCAGTGATATGATGAATCTTGAGGTCTTTGTCTCCCTCAAGTGGGCTTCTTCAAGGAAGTGCAATGGTTATAAGCAGCAGTAGATTGTGACATCATAGAAGAATGTTGTTATAGTGGCAGAATCTGCTAGCTGACTGTTTACATTCTAATGCCATGGTGACTGCATGGCAGCCACTCCTGAACATTCTGTGGACAGTATGAATATTCCGTAGACTCCTGAACATTCTGTAAACACTGTTAACATTCCAATTAAGGTTCTAGACTGTCTGATTAACTGCCGAGAGAAGACATGAAGAAAGAAAGGCTGCCAGTTGGTTTGTGGATGTGGCAGAGGCTTGCAGGAGGCAGTGCATTCACAAATCATGCACCCAGAGAGAAAGAGAGGGAGGGAAAAAAGTCTGCATATGTTAAATTGATAACATAGAGATGAATTGAAAAAAAAAGTAATAACTCCAAGGCTCTAAATGACATTGAAATCCTCTGCTCTCTTTTGGTAACATTAAATCAAAGAAATTAAAGTGTAGATTAAAAAGGAGAAGGAAAGCATGGGGGGGAAATTGAACCAGGCCAAATGAAAAAACATATATCGGAGAAAAGGACACAAATACAGGGGTGCATCTGCTGTTTGGTTTGGAGTTGCAGTGCTGTCTCCTAGATACCATGCTCCTAATTTACTGCTGCAGTTTCTAACTACCAGCCCAAGCTCTGACCCAATGAGCTGACCATACTTGAGAACAAAGCATAAATAATCTTTTTATAAACCACTTTATATCAAATACCATTATAAATCAATGTATATGTGTTTACATTTATAATACTTACCATATGCTAAGCATCATATATTTAATCTTTTAAAGTCAACTAAGTGGGCAAACAGTGCAAATATTACTTCATTTACACTTAAAATGTACCAGCTGCAACATAATTTGTATATATGCAAAATACTTTGCAGCTAAACTTTATGCTTATAAATGAAGTAATGTGTGCGCTATCTATCTGCTTAGTTAACATTTAAGCATTGAATTACTGGTAATTAGCATATGATAAGTACTGGAAATTCTAATAAATATATACATGTATTTATTTTTTATTTAAAAATAGCTCTCCCTAATTGTAATAGTATATGATTTAAACTACCCATTGTGTTCATCAGCAATTATCAATGTCTCTCTATGTGAGGTAGCTGCTTGTGTCTGATAAGTACCAAATCAGAAACGCAGCCCCCAAGCTTTGAGACATAAGAGAGCCTGAAGACCCTGAATCTAAGGTGTACCCTGGTGCTCTGTGATGATGGGTCTTTGGCTTTTGTGGGTTAAAGAGAAATGGTGCTTATTTGCACAGCATGCTTTTACACTCTCCTGGGTGATTGGAGCATACTTCTATGGCTTCTGTAAAAAACAATAATAATAAAAAAAAAAATAATATATATATAAATATATATAGGACCCGTGATGTTCTTGAGGTTGTGGTTATGCACTACAGCGCTGTCTAGAACTAAGGCTTCCCTGTATTGGATCATGGTAGATTTTTCCACAGTACCAAGCAAAACCTATTGGCTGCAGCAGTACAGCATCATGCCGTTAGGCCTGAAGTGACCTAGGGGAGTGCTCCAATCATTCAAGAAACAGCAAAAATGCACTGGGCACATGAGCCTCATTTCTCCCCATCAAGTCAGAACCATGAAGCCCATCTTTGACATCCATGGCGCCAAAAGGCTCCTTAGAATACAAGGGTCTGCAGGCTCCCATCCAACACTAGGCTTGGGAACAAACTCCAACTTTGTTACATCACATACAAAAGTAGCCATGTAACATGTGGAAGAAAGGAACAGAAATCACAAATACCATTAGGGGTAGTATAAATCATATGCCATTACAATTAAGGAGACCATTTATTGAAAAAAAATGGCTCCAGGGATCAAGGGTGCTCATGGGTCCCACTAGTATCGGTGAAGGGGGACCTGAAGATTCATTTTTTTCCCCTCAATGGGGGCCATTTTGCTCTGAGGGGATGGGGAGAAATGAGGCCTATGCCCCCAGTGCTTGTTCTACAATCACATGTCAATACAACCTGCTGCTGCACTCACCTGTTTGCACTTTTGCATTTATAAACACTTCATATGATTCATTAAACAACTGATAAGAAGAGGACTGATCTTTTGGTGTCGCATTTTGCCTCCATGTCTTGTCTCCATTTATCTGCCTCTATTCAGGCCTAATTCTGGGACTAAAGTCAAAGTCCCTGTAAAGTGGATGTATTTGCGGAGGATTGGCTAATTAAATAATGAATATATTCTATTGTGTTATGATTATCCAACCCCTATGACACTTCTGCAATGCCATTTGGAAATTGTTTATCAGGTCTCCGGTTTTGACTTTTTCGCACCATTGCAGGGGCAACCACATGGATACAACTGTTGGAGGCATGAATTGCTCTCCATTACTTCCAACAACTTGGATATTTGTTACATTTCTATATTGAGGCAAAATATGCTAGAGTAGTTCACATTTACTATTCAGATAATTTCTGTCATATTTTGAAAATATATTTTAGGTGTGTAATGCTTGAATTTTCCTCATTGTTTGACTTTGGACCAGCTGGAGGCATTCATTTTCTCCATTTGCAAGAACAAGCAGTGATATGATGAATCTTGAGGTCTTTGTCTCCCTCAAGTGGGCTTCTTCAAGGAAGTGCAATGGTTATAAGCAGCAGTAGATTGTGACATCATAGAAGAATGTTGTTATAGTGGCAGAATCTGCTAGCTGACTGTTTACATTCTAATGCCATGGTGACTGCATGGCAGCCACTCCTGAACATTCTGTGGACAGTATGAATATTCCGTAGACTCCTGAACATTCTGTAAACACTGTTAACATTCCAATTAAGGTTCTAGACTGTCTGATTAACTGCCGAGAGAAGACATGAAGAAAGAAAGGCTGCCAGTTGGTTTGTGGATGTGGCAGAGGCTTGCAGGAGGCAGTGCATTCACAAATCATGCACCCAGAGAGAAAGAGAGGGAGGGAAAAAAGTCTGCATATGTTAAATTGATAACATAGAGATGAATTGAAAAAAAAAGTAATAACTCCAAGGCTCTAAATGACATTGAAATCCTCTGCTCTCTTTTGGTAACATTAAATCAAAGAAATTAAAGTGTAGATTAAAAAGGAGAAGGAAAGCATGGGGGGGAAATTGAACCAGGCCAAATGAAAAAACATATATCGGAGAAAAGGACACAAATACAGGGGTGCATCTGCTGTTTGGTTTGGAGTTGCAGTGCTGTCTCCTAGATACCATGCTCCTAATTTACTGCTGCAGTTTCTAACTACCAGCCCAAGCTCTGACCCAATGAGCTGACCATACTTGAGAACAAAGCATAAATAATCTTTTTATAAACCACTTTATATCAAATACCATTATAAATCAATGTATATGTGTTTACATTTATAATACTTACCATATGCTAAGCATCATATATTTAATCTTTTAAAGTCAACTAAGTGGGCAAACAGTGCAAATATTACTTCATTTACACTTAAAATGTACCAGCTGCAACATAATTTGTATATATGCAAAATACTTTGCAGCTAAACTTTATGCTTATAAATGAAGTAATGTGTGCGCTATCTATCTGCTTAGTTAACATTTAAGCATTGAATTACTGGTAATTAGCATATGATAAGTACTGGAAATTCTAATAAATATATACATGTATTTATTTTTTATTTAAAAATAGCTCTCCCTAATTGTAATAGTATATGATTTAAACTACCCATTGTGTTCATCAGCAATTATCAATGTCTCTCTATGTGAGGTAGCTGCTTGTGTCTGATAAGTACCAAATCAGAAACGCAGCCCCCAAGCTTTGAGACATAAGAGAGCCTGAAGACCCTGAATCTAAGGTGTACCCTGGTGCTCTGTGATGATGGGTCTTTGGCTTTTGTGGGTTAAAGAGAAATGGTGCTTATTTGCACAGCATGCTTTTACACTCTCCTGGGTGATTGGAGCATACTTCTATGGCTTCTGTAAAAAACAATAATAATAAAAAAAATAATAATATATATATAAATATATATATAGGACCCGTGATGTTCTTGAGGTTGTGGTTATGCACTACAGCGCTGTCTAGAACTAAGGCTTCCCTGTATTGGATCATGGTAGATTTTTCCACAGTACCAAGCAAAACCTATTGGCTGCAGCAGTACAGCATCATGCCGTTAGGCCTGAAGTGACCTAGGGGAGTGCTCCAATCATTCAAGAAACAGCAAAAATGCACTGGGCACATGAGCCTCATTTCTCCCCATCAAGTCAGAACCATGAAGCCCATCTTTGACATCCATGGCGCCAAAAGGCTCCTTAGAATACAAGGGTCTGCAGGCTCCCATCCAACACTAGGCTTGGGAACAAACTCCAACTTTGTTTTTTTTTTTTTTTTTTTTTGAAACCGTTCAGGTGTAAGATAACTTCTCCATTCCCAAAAGGGATACAGCCACTGTTTGAAGTATCTAACAACTCATCATTAGGTTTCATCCACCAAAAGAAAAATTCCAATTACTGTACATCATATTAACTTACCAGAAAAAAAACAACAAACAAAGACATAGATCCTTTCCACAAAACTTATTAATAACAAAAACACCAATAAGTACTATCACTGAAATAACACCACCCCTTAAACAAATTATAAACATACTACAAAAAAATCATCCCTAAAACACTAGCACTCCTCCCACCCCAGCTAACTTAAACAAACAATTTCTTTCCATTTCCTATGTTTCCACAACCCCTCTGCATCCTCCCCCCCACCAGCATGCTTATCCCACATATAACATGTGTAAAGTTTCCCCAGTATCATATGAATACATTCCCTTGCATCAATATCATCTCGTCTAAACACATAAATATTCCTAACATCCCACAAAACTTCCGAAACACATACCATAATTAGCCACAGCAACCTTTCATTCACACTACCACACGCACCCAGCCCAAACATAGCCACCTTCCATGACATCACCTGAATCCCAGACAACTCTTTTATCAAACCACCCAAATCCTTCCACACACGCTGTGCATATGAACAATTCCAAAACAAATGGATCACACTCTCAAAACCTCTACACCCTTCCCGTGGACACTCTTCTGACAAAACCAAATGTCTTTTCAACAGCACTTGTCTCACAGACAACACACCATGAAGCTTCATCCATACCACCTCCCTCTGTCTATTATTCAAACCACTCACATTAATCATCTTCCATGTTCTCACACTATCTGTGGAAGTCAAACCATCAATAAGACAAACCTCCTCACGCCCCTTCAACATTTTAATAACATTCTTCCTTTCTCTGAAGTCCTTCACACTCACCCCTAATAAATCAAATTTCCTCACAAACACTTCAATCACACTATACCAATTACACACTCTAAACGCCATTGGCACTGCATTTTCCCTGACACGCCACTTCAAGCCACACATCATCCAACCAGCCATATATTTCATCATATAAGCAGCCTTACTATCAATCTCCATCAATCTCAAAACTTGAGCAATATAATTCAACCCAAAATACACTTCTAAATTTGGAAACCTCATACCTCCATTCTGCCACTCTTTCATCACATGTTCACGTTTCAGACGCTCCATCTTACATCCCCAAAAGAAAAGAAACAGCATTCTATTAATCTTCCTCACACCCCGGGAACCTGGCGGAAACACATTTGCAATATGCAATAACATAGGTAACACCACTGCTTTAATAATTAGAACCTTCCCAAACATAGTCAATTTTCTTAAATTCCAAAAGTTAAGCTTTTTAGCCACTTTCCTCCCTACTTCATCCCAACTTTCCTTACCATTCAGACACTCATCAAAAATAACCCCTAACACCTTTATCCCACCTGACACACACTCCATCTGACTATCCCTCACACTACTGTCCCCAAACCCTTTCACTTTGGACTTGTCCCAATTAACCTTAAAGGCAGATGCCCCACAAAACAACTGTATTAATAATTTTGCTCTGTCCAAAGTAACCTTACTTCCACCCACAACAACCACATCATCCATATAAGCTAGTGTTTTCACACATCTCCCATTACTTCCAGGCACCAAAAAACCTCTAACAACCTTATCCCTACGCAACATACATAACAAAGGCTCAAGCACACAAATGAACATAATAGGAGACAAAGGACAACCCTGACGTACCCCAGACTCAATACTAACATGCTCACTCAAATACCCATTCACCAACAATCTACTACAAGCACCTGCATACAAACATCTAATCTTATTCACAAACTCCCCAGGAAAACCCATCCGCACCAGAACATTAAACATAAATACATGAGACACTCTATCATATGCTTTTTCGAAATCAAGCGCCATCACATACATCTTCTGCTTTCTTACTAGACAATCACCTATCATATCACGCAACAACATTAAATTATCATGCATACGACGTCCTGGGACCGCACATACCTGCTCCTCACCAATCACCTGACTAATAACCACTCTCATACGACATGCTATCAGCTTTGCAAACAACTTATAATCGGAGTTCAATAGTGTAATAGGCCTCCAATTTGCCAAACACCGCCTATCACCTTTTTTATGAATTAAAACAACCACACCTTCTTTCATAGAATCATTCATCTGGCCATTCACAAAAATATAACGCATGACTTCAACCAAATCAACTTTCACAACATCCCACATACTCATATAAAATTCAACAGGCAAACCATCCTTACCAGGAGATTTATTCCTCCCCATGCTCTTCAATACATCTTTCACCTCATCCTCAGACATATCATTCAATAATAAATCACAATCACCCATATTGACTTTTTCACTAACAGCACTCAACACCTCACTCTGCATATCTCCATCACCCACCTTCCATTCATACAATTTCTTATAAAATTTCTCAACCTCAAACATAACATCTTCCGCACCCACTTCCATACCACGATCATCCAATACCACATCCATAGCCTTAGACCCTCCACATATCTTTTTGAAAAAAAACCTGCTACATCTTTCATCCTTCTCCATATGTTCAACTTTCGCACTATATATAATCTGTCTACCCCTCTCCTCCAACATCTTATTCACCTCAAACCTCACTGCCTTAATATCATCTGCAACCTCTTGCCCCATTTCTCTCATCCTATACAAAAACCACAATCTCTTATTCAACCATTCATACCTATTACGCTTGCGCCGAGCCACAATATGGCCACTTCTTCTGAAAAACACACCCACTTTCATCTTCACCCATTCCCACCAATCAAGCACATTCACAAACTCACTTTTACACATCTGCCATTTAGCATAATTTTTAAAGAAATGTTTTCTAACTTGGTCATCTTCAAGCAACCGTACATTCAGCTTCCACACACCTTTCCCATGCCTCACACCATTCTTACATTCTACCTTACATATCAGACACTCATGATCAGAGTAAGACACACTCACTTGCACAAAACTAACACACTTCAAAACTTTAGTAACAAAAACATAATCCAAACGAGACTCAATCATTCCTCTATCAGCCTTATAAGTAAATAATGGCTTACCACCAGTACACACACTTGCAGCATCCACTAAATCAAAATCCACAATCATTCTTTTTAACATATTACCAGTCACATCCACCTTACTCGTACAAACGCTCTGCCTTCCCTGCACCTCAATTATACAATTCATGTCACCAATCAAAATAACAGGTGTTTTACCTGGTAAAAAATATACAATCTTTTCAAACAACTCTTTGCGCTCAATCAAATTAACTGGCGCATAAACATTAATGACCCTTAATTTAATCCCTCTAAAACAAATATCAACCAAAATGCAACGACCCTGCTCAATAATGACATAGGATTCAAAGGAAATCTCCCTACTCTGGGCTAATACCCCCACGCCATCATTTCTATTTAATGCAGAACCAGACCATATTGCAGCACCATGTGGCCATTCATCTTGTTTAGGAGCTTCACATATGCCACACTCCTGTAAACAAATTAAATCCCCCCCTTTAGCCCTAATATCTTCCAAAATTGCGGCTCTCCTGGCATTGGACTTAAATACCCTTACATTTTGGGAAATTATAGATATAGACATCGCGCCAGGCAAATTATAAGAAAGCAGCACATTACATCATGACTACATTGCCAACATTCATTTCCCACTACATACATCAATAAAGGATTCAACATCACCAGTGCTCAAAAAAGGCTGAGCAGGCGAATCCCCCTGCACACCACCCTCAGTCTGAATACACTGAGCAGGCTGATCAATAGCTTCCATAGGGACTGTAGCATCAACTGTGCCAGGCAAACACCCAGCAGACTGCATGCCAGTATCTGAGACAGGCTGACCAGCCATCACCACCACCTCCTGGCTGGCTACCTCCATATCACCCTCTTCTACTGGCAGGCCTTCAAAACGATTACTTGTAGTTACTGCAACCTTCACATCCAGCCGTGGGCGCTTTAAAGCGCTACCAGTCGCTACTCCACGATTCCTATTTACAGAGGTAAAACCATCCAGATCGTCTGAACTCCTAACAGTTGCAGGACTACTTCCACAACCAGACACGGTGTCAAAATCAGATTCGGATTCACTCCAATGACATTGCAAGGATGCTGTAGCATTGCTATCAGAAGGACTTGCTGAGGTGTCTGGAAACTCTGCTATGTTAGCAGTGCCACTCAAAGCAGGAGGGGAGGAACTGACTTGTGAAACAGGGGAGACAACTTGTCCAACAACTGAAGCAGGCACATTGCCTTTCTCAGCCTCCCACACAGTCTTAAACCCATATCTTTCCACCATCTCCACTTTAAACTTAAACTGCCTCTCCTGTTCCAGCAGCTCAGCCCTCATTAACAGCAGGTGTTTCAGCATTACTCTCACTCCTGTTAACTATTCCACTCCCAGAATGTGATGGTACATTAAGCTGTTCATGCAGCCTTCTCGTATCCTTAGCCATTTCCTCAGGCCCTTTAGGGCAGCTCCTCATAACATGACCAGTATCCCCACATATGTCACACTTTCGTGCCTGAGGACATTCTGCAGCTTCATGCCCAGGCAAACCACAGTTTCTGCAACATTTTCCCACACTGCAATTTTCCTTAGTATGGCCATACTTAAAGCAACTCCTGCAAAAAAAAGGCTGGTCAGGATAAAACAAGTACCCTCTAGCTCCTCCAATATTAAAGTTCCCAGGAGGGTGCATAACTCCACCAATGCCACTGGGATCCAGTCTCAAGCGTACCCAAAATTTAGTCTTGCCGTTAAATATGCCGACATAATTTTCTAGGCGAATTCCTCCACGAACTGAAGAGCAATACCTGGACAGAAAAGCTCTAATAATGTCTGGCTCCACAAAGGGGTTGTACATGTGCACCGTTAATGGCCTCTCTGCTCCCATAAATAAAGGCAACACCTCAATTCCATGTAATAAAGGGTCTTTTGCAAAGGTTTTAACCCTCTCAAATGCATTCAGGCAGTTCTCAGGATGGCAAAAAGTCACATCATAAATCCCAGTTGAAGGAAACTCTTGAATACAGTAAATCTCCTCCTTACTTACCCCAGCCAGACCAACCAAAATTCTGTCCCATAAAGTACGCAGGGTTCTTCTTTGACCAGTAACCTCCTCAGCATATTTAAAGCGAATGGTATTCTTCAATCCAGACATCCTGGCAGCCTCAAGGACTCCAAACAGCAGTAGGCAATCACAAATCAACGTCCCAGGATCCCCTAGCAAGGAGACCCTGATTCCTTCCAACCAGACCAGATGCAGCAATTACACCACACCTGGTCCTAGCCAAAATGGCCGAGGATCACATCCTGCTACATGACATACAAAAGTAGCCATGTAACATGTGGAAGAAAGGAACAGAAATCACAAATACCATTAGGGGTAGTATAAATCATATGCCATTACAATTAAGGAGACCATTTATTGAAAAAAAATGGCTCCAGGGATCAAGGGTGCTCATGGGTCCCACTAGTATCGGTGAAGGGGGACCTGAAGATTCATTTTTTTCCCCTCAATGGGGGCCATTTTGCTCTGAGGGGATGGGGAGAAATGAGGCCTATGCCCCCAGTGCTTGTTCTACAATCACATGTCAATACAACCTGCTGCTGCACTCACCTGTTTGCACTTTTGCATTTATAAACACTTCATATGATTCATTAAACAACTGATAAGAAGAGGACTGATCTTTTGGTGTCGCATTTTGCCTCCATGTCTTGTCTCCATTTATCTGCCTCTATTCAGGCCTAATTCTGGGACTAAAGTCAAAGTCCCTGTAAAGTGGATGTATTTGCGGAGGATTGGCTAATTAAATAATGAATATATTCTATTGTGTTATGATTATCCAACCCCTATGACACTTCTGCAATGCCATTTGGAAATTGTTTATCAGGTCTCCGGTTTTGACTTTTTCGCACCATTGCAGGGGCAACCACATGGATACAACTGTTGGAGGCATGAATTGCTCTCCATTACTTCCAACAACTTGGATATTTGTTACATTTCTATATTGAGGCAAAATATGCTAGAGTAGTTCACATTTACTATTCAGATAATTTCTGTCATATTTTGAAAATATATTTTAGGTGTGTAATGCTTGAATTTTCCTCATTGTTTGACTTTGGACCAGCTGGAGGCATTCATTTTCTCCATTTGCAAGAACAAGCAGTGATATGATGAATCTTGAGGTCTTTGTCTCCCTCAAGTGGGCTTCTTCAAGGAAGTGCAATGGTTATAAGCAGCAGTAGATTGTGACATCATAGAAGAATGTTGTTATAGTGGCAGAATCTGCTAGCTGACTGTTTACATTCTAATGCCATGGTGACTGCATGGCAGCCACTCCTGAACATTCTGTGGACAGTATGAATATTCCGTAGACTCCTGAACATTCTGTAAACACTGTTAACATTCCAATTAAGGTTCTAGACTGTCTGATTAACTGCCGAGAGAAGACATGAAGAAAGAAAGGCTGCCAGTTGGTTTGTGGATGTGGCAGAGGCTTGCAGGAGGCAGTGCATTCACAAATCATGCACCCAGAGAGAAAGAGAGGGAGGGAAAAAAGTCTGCATATGTTAAATTGATAACATAGAGATGAATTGAAAAAAAAAGTAATAACTCCAAGGCTCTAAATGACATTGAAATCCTCTGCTCTCTTTTGGTAACATTAAATCAAAGAAATTAAAGTGTAGATTAAAAAGGAGAAGGAAAGCATGGGGGGGAAATTGAACCAGGCCAAATGAAAAAACATATATCGGAGAAAAGGACACAAATACAGGGGTGCATCTGCTGTTTGGTTTGGAGTTGCAGTGCTGTCTCCTAGATACCATGCTCCTAATTTACTGCTGCAGTTTCTAACTACCAGCCCAAGCTCTGACCCAATGAGCTGACCATACTTGAGAACAAAGCATAAATAATCTTTTTATAAACCACTTTATATCAAATACCATTATAAATCAATGTATATGTGTTTACATTTATAATACTTACCATATGCTAAGCATCATATATTTAATCTTTTAAAGTCAACTAAGTGGGCAAACAGTGCAAATATTACTTCATTTACACTTAAAATGTACCAGCTGCAACATAATTTGTATATATGCAAAATACTTTGCAGCTAAACTTTATGCTTATAAATGAAGTAATGTGTGCGCTATCTATCTGCTTAGTTAACATTTAAGCATTGAATTACTGGTAATTAGCATATGATAAGTACTGGAAATTCTAATAAATATATACATGTATTTATTTTTTATTTAAAAATAGCTCTCCCTAATTGTAATAGTATATGATTTAAACTACCCATTGTGTTCATCAGCAATTATCAATGTCTCTCTATGTGAGGTAGCTGCTTGTGTCTGATAAGTACCAAATCAGAAACGCAGCCCCCAAGCTTTGAGACATAAGAGAGCCTGAAGACCCTGAATCTAAGGTGTACCCTGGTGCTCTGTGATGATGGGTCTTTGGCTTTTGTGGGTTAAAGAGAAATGGTGCTTATTTGCACAGCATGCTTTTACACTCTCCTGGGTGATTGGAGCATACTTCTATGGCTTCTGTAAAAAACAATAATAATAAAAAAAATAATAATATATATATAAATATATATATAGGACCCGTGATGTTCTTGAGGTTGTGGTTATGCACTACAGCGCTGTCTAGAACTAAGGCTTCCCTGTATTGGATCATGGTAGATTTTTCCACAGTACCAAGCAAAACCTATTGGCTGCAGCAGTACAGCATCATGCCGTTAGGCCTGAAGTGACCTAGGGGAGTGCTCCAATCATTCAAGAAACAGCAAAAATGCACTGGGCACATGAGCCTCATTTCTCCCCATCAAGTCAGAACCATGAAGCCCATCTTTGACATCCATGGCGCCAAAAGGCTCCTTAGAATACAAGGGTCTGCAGGCTCCCATCCAACACTAGGCTTGGGAACAAACTCCAACTTTGTTACATCACATACAAAAGTAGCCATGTAACATGTGGAAGAAAGGAACAGAAATCACAAATACCATTAGGGGTAGTATAAATCATATGCCATTACAATTAAGGAGACCATTTATTGAAAAAAAATGGCTCCAGGGATCAAGGGTGCTCATGGGTCCCACTAGTATCGGTGAAGGGGGACCTGAAGATTCATTTTTTTCCCCTCAATGGGGGCCATTTTGCTCTGAGGGGATGGGGAGAAATGAGGCCTATGCCCCCAGTGCTTGTTCTACAATCACATGTCAATACAACCTGCTGCTGCACTCACCTGTTTGCACTTTTGCATTTATAAACACTTCATATGATTCATTAAACAACTGATAAGAAGAGGACTGATCTTTTGGTGTCGCATTTTGCCTCCATGTCTTGTCTCCATTTATCTGCCTCTATTCAGGCCTAATTCTGGGACTAAAGTCAAAGTCCCTGTAAAGTGGATGTATTTGCGGAGGATTGGCTAATTAAATAATGAATATATTCTATTGTGTTATGATTATCCAACCCCTATGACACTTCTGCAATGCCATTTGGAAATTGTTTATCAGGTCTCCGGTTTTGACTTTTTCGCACCATTGCAGGGGCAACCACATGGATACAACTGTTGGAGGCATGAATTGCTCTCCATTACTTCCAACAACTTGGATATTTGTTACATTTCTATATTGAGGCAAAATATGCTAGAGTAGTTCACATTTACTATTCAGATAATTTCTGTCATATTTTGAAAATATATTTTAGGTGTGTAATGCTTGAATTTTCCTCATTGTTTGACTTTGGACCAGCTGGAGGCATTCATTTTCTCCATTTGCAAGAACAAGCAGTGATATGATGAATCTTGAGGTCTTTGTCTCCCTCAAGTGGGCTTCTTCAAGGAAGTGCAATGGTTATAAGCAGCAGTAGATTGTGACATCATAGAAGAATGTTGTTATAGTGGCAGAATCTGCTAGCTGACTGTTTACATTCTAATGCCATGGTGACTGCATGGCAGCCACTCCTGAACATTCTGTGGACAGTATGAATATTCCGTAGACTCCTGAACATTCTGTAAACACTGTTAACATTCCAATTAAGGTTCTAGACTGTCTGATTAACTGCCGAGAGAAGACATGAAGAAAGAAAGGCTGCCAGTTGGTTTGTGGATGTGGCAGAGGCTTGCAGGAGGCAGTGCATTCACAAATCATGCACCCAGAGAGAAAGAGAGGGAGGGAAAAAAGTCTGCATATGTTAAATTGATAACATAGAGATGAATTGAAAAAAAAAGTAATAACTCCAAGGCTCTAAATGACATTGAAATCCTCTGCTCTCTTTTGGTAACATTAAATCAAAGAAATTAAAGTGTAGATTAAAAAGGAGAAGGAAAGCATGGGGGGGAAATTGAACCAGGCCAAATGAAAAAACATATATCGGAGAAAAGGACACAAATACAGGGGTGCATCTGCTGTTTGGTTTGGAGTTGCAGTGCTGTCTCCTAGATACCATGCTCCTAATTTACTGCTGCAGTTTCTAACTACCAGCCCAAGCTCTGACCCAATGAGCTGACCATACTTGAGAACAAAGCATAAATAATCTTTTTATAAACCACTTTATATCAAATACCATTATAAATCAATGTATATGTGTTTACATTTATAATACTTACCATATGCTAAGCATCATATATTTAATCTTTTAAAGTCAACTAAGTGGGCAAACAGTGCAAATATTACTTCATTTACACTTAAAATGTACCAGCTGCAACATAATTTGTATATATGCAAAATACTTTGCAGCTAAACTTTATGCTTATAAATGAAGTAATGTGTGCGCTATCTATCTGCTTAGTTAACATTTAAGCATTGAATTACTGGTAATTAGCATATGATAAGTACTGGAAATTCTAATAAATATATACATGTATTTATTTTTTATTTAAAAATAGCTCTCCCTAATTGTAATAGTATATGATTTAAACTACCCATTGTGTTCATCAGCAATTATCAATGTCTCTCTATGTGAGGTAGCTGCTTGTGTCTGATAAGTACCAAATCAGAAACGCAGCCCCCAAGCTTTGAGACATAAGAGAGCCTGAAGACCCTGAATCTAAGGTGTACCCTGGTGCTCTGTGATGATGGGTCTTTGGCTTTTGTGGGTTAAAGAGAAATGGTGCTTATTTGCACAGCATGCTTTTACACTCTCCTGGGTGATTGGAGCATACTTCTATGGCTTCTGTAAAAAACAATAATAATAAAAAAAAAAAAAATAATATATATATAAATATATATAGGACCCGTGATGTTCTTGAGGTTGTGGTTATGCACTACAGCGCTGTCTAGAACTAAGGCTTCCCTGTATTGGATCATGGTAGATTTTTCCACAGTACCAAGCAAAACCTATTGGCTGCAGCAGTACAGCATCATGCCGTTAGGCCTGAAGTGACCTAGGGGAGTGCTCCAATCATTCAAGAAACAGCAAAAATGCACTGGGCACATGAGCCTCATTTCTCCCCATCAAGTCAGAACCATGAAGCCCATCTTTGACATCCATGGCGCCAAAAGGCTCCTTAGAATACAAGGGTCTGCAGGCTCCCATCCAACACTAGGCTTGGGAACAAACTCCAACTTTGTTACATCACATACAAAAGTAGCCATGTAACATGTGGAAGAAAGGAACAGAAATCACAAATACCATTAGGGGTAGTATAAATCATATGCCATTACAATTAAGGAGACCATTTATTGAAAAAAAATGGCTCCAGGGATCAAGGGTGCTCATGGGTCCCACTAGTATCGGTGAAGGGGGACCTGAAGATTCATTTTTTTCCCCTCAATGGGGGCCATTTTGCTCTGAGGGGATGGGGAGAAATGAGGCCTATGCCCCCAGTGCTTGTTCTACAATCACATGTCAATACAACCTGCTGCTGCACTCACCTGTTTGCACTTTTGCATTTATAAACACTTCATATGATTCATTAAACAACTGATAAGAAGAGGACTGATCTTTTGGTGTCGCATTTTGCCTCCATGTCTTGTCTCCATTTATCTGCCTCTATTCAGGCCTAATTCTGGGACTAAAGTCAAAGTCCCTGTAAAGTGGATGTATTTGCGGAGGATTGGCTAATTAAATAATGAATATATTCTATTGTGTTATGATTATCCAACCCCTATGACACTTCTGCAATGCCATTTGGAAATTGTTTATCAGGTCTCCGGTTTTGACTTTTTCGCACCATTGCAGGGGCAACCACATGGATACAACTGTTGGAGGCATGAATTGCTCTCCATTACTTCCAACAACTTGGATATTTGTTACATTTCTATATTGAGGCAAAATATGCTAGAGTAGTTCACATTTACTATTCAGATAATTTCTGTCATATTTTGAAAATATATTTTAGGTGTGTAATGCTTGAATTTTCCTCATTGTTTGACTTTGGACCAGCTGGAGGCATTCATTTTCTCCATTTGCAAGAACAAGCAGTGATATGATGAATCTTGAGGTCTTTGTCTCCCTCAAGTGGGCTTCTTCAAGGAAGTGCAATGGTTATAAGCAGCAGTAGATTGTGACATCATAGAAGAATGTTGTTATAGTGGCAGAATCTGCTAGCTGACTGTTTACATTCTAATGCCATGGTGACTGCATGGCAGCCACTCCTGAACATTCTGTGGACAGTATGAATATTCCGTAGACTCCTGAACATTCTGTAAACACTGTTAACATTCCAATTAAGGTTCTAGACTGTCTGATTAACTGCCGAGAGAAGACATGAAGAAAGAAAGGCTGCCAGTTGGTTTGTGGATGTGGCAGAGGCTTGCAGGAGGCAGTGCATTCACAAATCATGCACCCAGAGAGAAAGAGAGGGAGGGAAAAAAGTCTGCATATGTTAAATTGATAACATAGAGATGAATTGAAAAAAAAAGTAATAACTCCAAGGCTCTAAATGACATTGAAATCCTCTGCTCTCTTTTGGTAACATTAAATCAAAGAAATTAAAGTGTAGATTAAAAAGGAGAAGGAAAGCATGGGGGGGAAATTGAACCAGGCCAAATGAAAAAACATATATCGGAGAAAAGGACACAAATACAGGGGTGCATCTGCTGTTTGGTTTGGAGTTGCAGTGCTGTCTCCTAGATACCATGCTCCTAATTTACTGCTGCAGTTTCTAACTACCAGCCCAAGCTCTGACCCAATGAGCTGACCATACTTGAGAACAAAGCATAAATAATCTTTTTATAAACCACTTTATATCAAATACCATTATAAATCAATGTATATGTGTTTACATTTATAATACTTACCATATGCTAAGCATCATATATTTAATCTTTTAAAGTCAACTAAGTGGGCAAACAGTGCAAATATTACTTCATTTACACTTAAAATGTACCAGCTGCAACATAATTTGTATATATGCAAAATACTTTGCAGCTAAACTTTATGCTTATAAATGAAGTAATGTGTGCGCTATCTATCTGCTTAGTTAACATTTAAGCATTGAATTACTGGTAATTAGCATATGATAAGTACTGGAAATTCTAATAAATATATACATGTATTTATTTTTTATTTAAAAATAGCTCTCCCTAATTGTAATAGTATATGATTTAAACTACCCATTGTGTTCATCAGCAATTATCAATGTCTCTCTATGTGAGGTAGCTGCTTGTGTCTGATAAGTACCAAATCAGAAACGCAGCCCCCAAGCTTTGAGACATAAGAGAGCCTGAAGACCCTGAATCTAAGGTGTACCCTGGTGCTCTGTGATGATGGGTCTTTGGCTTTTGTGGGTTAAAGAGAAATGGTGCTTATTTGCACAGCATGCTTTTACACTCTCCTGGGTGATTGGAGCATACTTCTATGGCTTCTGTAAAAAACAATAATAATAAAAAAAATAATAATATATATATAAATATATATAGGACCCGTGATGTTCTTGAGGTTGTGGTTATGCACTACAGCGCTGTCTAGAACTAAGGCTTCCCTGTATTGGATCATGGTAGATTTTTCCACAGTACCAAGCAAAACCTATTGGCTGCAGCAGTACAGCATCATGCCGTTAGGCCTGAAGTGACCTAGGGGAGTGCTCCAATCATTCAAGAAACAGCAAAAATGCACTGGGCACATGAGCCTCATTTCTCCCCATCAAGTCAGAACCATGAAGCCCATCTTTGACATCCATGGCGCCAAAAGGCTCCTTAGAATACAAGGGTCTGCAGGCTCCCATCCAACACTAGGCTTGGGAACAAACTCCAACTTTGTTACATCACATACAAAAGTAGCCATGTAACATGTGGAAGAAAGGAACAGAAATCACAAATACCATTAGGGGTAGTATAAATCATATGCCATTACAATTAAGGAGACCATTTATTGAAAAAAAATGGCTCCAGGGATCAAGGGTGCTCATGGGTCCCACTAGTATCGGTGAAGGGGGACCTGAAGATTCATTTTTTTCCCCTCAATGGGGGCCATTTTGCTCTGAGGGGATGGGGAGAAATGAGGCCTATGCCCCCAGTGCTTGTTCTACAATCACATGTCAATACAACCTGCTGCTGCACTCACCTGTTTGCACTTTTGCATTTATAAACACTTCATATGATTCATTAAACAACTGATAAGAAGAGGACTGATCTTTTGGTGTCGCATTTTGCCTCCATGTCTTGTCTCCATTTATCTGCCTCTATTCAGGCCTAATTCTGGGACTAAAGTCAAAGTCCCTGTAAAGTGGATGTATTTGCGGAGGATTGGCTAATTAAATAATGAATATATTCTATTGTGTTATGATTATCCAACCCCTATGACACTTCTGCAATGCCATTTGGAAATTGTTTATCAGGTCTCCGGTTTTGACTTTTTCGCACCATTGCAGGGGCAACCACATGGATACAACTGTTGGAGGCATGAATTGCTCTCCATTACTTCCAACAACTTGGATATTTGTTACATTTCTATATTGAGGCAAAATATGCTAGAGTAGTTCACATTTACTATTCAGATAATTTCTGTCATATTTTGAAAATATATTTTAGGTGTGTAATGCTTGAATTTTCCTCATTGTTTGACTTTGGACCAGCTGGAGGCATTCATTTTCTCCATTTGCAAGAACAAGCAGTGATATGATGAATCTTGAGGTCTTTGTCTCCCTCAAGTGGGCTTCTTCAAGGAAGTGCAATGGTTATAAGCAGCAGTAGATTGTGACATCATAGAAGAATGTTGTTATAGTGGCAGAATCTGCTAGCTGACTGTTTACATTCTAATGCCATGGTGACTGCATGGCAGCCACTCCTGAACATTCTGTGGACAGTATGAATATTCCGTAGACTCCTGAACATTCTGTAAACACTGTTAACATTCCAATTAAGGTTCTAGACTGTCTGATTAACTGCCGAGAGAAGACATGAAGAAAGAAAGGCTGCCAGTTGGTTTGTGGATGTGGCAGAGGCTTGCAGGAGGCAGTGCATTCACAAATCATGCACCCAGAGAGAAAGAGAGGGAGGGAAAAAAGTCTGCATATGTTAAATTGATAACATAGAGATGAATTGAAAAAAAAAGTAATAACTCCAAGGCTCTAAATGACATTGAAATCCTCTGCTCTCTTTTGGTAACATTAAATCAAAGAAATTAAAGTGTAGATTAAAAAGGAGAAGGAAAGCATGGGGGGGAAATTGAACCAGGCCAAATGAAAAAACATATATCGGAGAAAAGGACACAAATACAGGGGTGCATCTGCTGTTTGGTTTGGAGTTGCAGTGCTGTCTCCTAGATACCATGCTCCTAATTTACTGCTGCAGTTTCTAACTACCAGCCCAAGCTCTGACCCAATGAGCTGACCATACTTGAGAACAAAGCATAAATAATCTTTTTATAAACCACTTTATATCAAATACCATTATAAATCAATGTATATGTGTTTACATTTATAATACTTACCATATGCTAAGCATCATATATTTAATCTTTTAAAGTCAACTAAGTGGGCAAACAGTGCAAATATTACTTCATTTACACTTAAAATGTACCAGCTGCAACATAATTTGTATATATGCAAAATACTTTGCAGCTAAACTTTATGCTTATAAATGAAGTAATGTGTGCGCTATCTATCTGCTTAGTTAACATTTAAGCATTGAATTACTGGTAATTAGCATATGATAAGTACTGGAAATTCTAATAAATATATACATGTATTTATTTTTTATTTAAAAATAGCTCTCCCTAATTGTAATAGTATATGATTTAAACTACCCATTGTGTTCATCAGCAATTATCAATGTCTCTCTATGTGAGGTAGCTGCTTGTGTCTAATAAGTACCAAATCAGAAGCGCAGCCCCCAAGCTTTGAGACATAAGAGAGCCTGAAGACCCTGAATCTAAGGTGTACCCTGGTGCTCTGTGATGATGGGTCTTTGGCTTTTGTGGGTTAAAGAGAAATGGTGCTTATTTGCACAGCATGCTTTTACACTCTCCTGGGTGATTGGAGCATACTTCTATGGCTTCTGTAAAAAACAATAATAATAAAAAAAAAAAAAATAATATATATATAAATATATATAGGACCCGTGATGTTCTTGAGGTTGTGGTTATGCACTACAGCGCTGTCTAGAACTAAGGCTTCCCTGTATTGGATCATGGTAGATTTTTCCACAGTACCAAGCAAAACCTATTGGCTGCAGCAGTACAGCATCATGCCGTTAGGCCTGAAGTGACCTAGGGGAGTGCTCCAATCATTCAAGAAACAGCAAAAATGCACTGGGCACATGAGCCTCATTTCTCCCCATCAAGTCAGAACCATGAAGCCCATCTTTGACATCCATGGCGCCAAAAGGCTCCTTAGAATACAAGGGTCTGCAGGCTCCCATCCAACACTAGGCTTGGGAACAAACTCCAACTTTGTTACATCACATACAAAAGTAGCCATGTAACATGTGGAAGAAAGGAACAGAAATCACAAATACCATTAGGGGTAGTATAAATCATATGCCATTACAATTAAGGAGACCATTTATTGAAAAAAAATGGCTCCAGGGATCAAGGGTGCTCATGGGTCCCACTAGTATCGGTGAAGGGGGACCTGAAGATTCATTTTTTTCCCCTCAATGGGGGCCATTTTGCTCTGAGGGGATGGGGAGAAATGAGGCCTATGCCCCCAGTGCTTGTTCTACAATCACATGTCAATACAACCTGCTGCTGCACTCACCTGTTTGCACTTTTGCATTTATAAACACTTCATATGATTCATTAAACAACTGATAAGAAGAGGACTGATCTTTTGGTGTCGCATTTTGCCTCCATGTCTTGTCTCCATTTATCTGCCTCTATTCAGGCCTAATTCTGGGACTAAAGTCAAAGTCCCTGTAAAGTGGATGTATTTGCGGAGGATTGGCTAATTAAATAATGAATATATTCTATTGTGTTATGATTATCCAACCCCTATGACACTTCTGCAATGCCATTTGGAAATTGTTTATCAGGTCTCCGGTTTTGACTTTTTCGCACCATTGCAGGGGCAACCACATGGATACAACTGTTGGAGGCATGAATTGCTCTCCATTACTTCCAACAACTTGGATATTTGTTACATTTCTATATTGAGGCAAAATATGCTAGAGTAGTTCACATTTACTATTCAGATAATTTCTGTCATATTTTGAAAATATATTTTAGGTGTGTAATGCTTGAATTTTCCTCATTGTTTGACTTTGGACCAGCTGGAGGCATTCATTTTCTCCATTTGCAAGAACAAGCAGTGATATGATGAATCTTGAGGTCTTTGTCTCCCTCAAGTGGGCTTCTTCAAGGAAGTGCAATGGTTATAAGCAGCAGTAGATTGTGACATCATAGAAGAATGTTGTTATAGTGGCAGAATCTGCTAGCTGACTGTTTACATTCTAATGCCATGGTGACTGCATGGCAGCCACTCCTGAACATTCTGTGGACAGTATGAATATTCCGTAGACTCCTGAACATTCTGTAAACACTGTTAACATTCCAATTAAGGTTCTAGACTGTCTGATTAACTGCCGAGAGAAGACATGAAGAAAGAAAGGCTGCCAGTTGGTTTGTGGATGTGGCAGAGGCTTGCAGGAGGCAGTGCATTCACAAATCATGCACCCAGAGAGAAAGAGAGGGAGGGAAAAAAGTCTGCATATGTTAAATTGATAACATAGAGATGAATTGAAAAAAAAAGTAATAACTCCAAGGCTCTAAATGACATTGAAATCCTCTGCTCTCTTTTGGTAACATTAAATCAAAGAAATTAAAGTGTAGATTAAAAAGGAGAAGGAAAGCATGGGGGGGAAATTGAACCAGGCCAAATGAAAAAACATATATCGGAGAAAAGGACACAAATACAGGGGTGCATCTGCTGTTTGGTTTGGAGTTGCAGTGCTGTCTCCTAGATACCATGCTCCTAATTTACTGCTGCAGTTTCTAACTACCAGCCCAAGCTCTGACCCAATGAGCTGACCATACTTGAGAACAAAGCATAAATAATCTTTTTATAAACCACTTTATATCAAATACCATTATAAATCAATGTATATGTGTTTACATTTATAATACTTACCATATGCTAAGCATCATATATTTAATCTTTTAAAGTCAACTAAGTGGGCAAACAGTGCAAATATTACTTCATTTACACTTAAAATGTACCAGCTGCAACATAATTTGTATATATGCAAAATACTTTGCAGCTAAACTTTATGCTTATAAATGAAGTAATGTGTGCGCTATCTATCTGCTTAGTTAACATTTAAGCATTGAATTACTGGTAATTAGCATATGATAAGTACTGGAAATTCTAATAAATATATACATGTATTTATTTTTTATTTAAAAATAGCTCTCCCTAATTGTAATAGTATATGATTTAAACTACCCATTGTGTTCATCAGCAATTATCAATGTCTCTCTATGTGAGGTAGCTGCTTGTGTCTGATAAGTACCAAATCAGAAGCGCAGCCCCCAAGCTTTGAGACATAAGAGAGCCTGAAGACCCTGAATCTAAGGTGTACCCTGGTGCTCTGTGATGATGGGTCTTTGGCTTTTGTGGGTTAAAGAGAAATGGTGCTTATTTGCACAGCATGCTTTTACACTCTCCTGGGTGATTGGAGCATACTTCTATGGCTTCTGTAAAAAACAATAATAATAAAAAAAAAAAAAATAATATATATATAAATATATATAGGACCCGTGATGTTCTTGAGGTTGTGGTTATGCACTACAGCGCTGTCTAGAACTAAGGCTTCCCTGTATTGGATCATGGTAGATTTTTCCACAGTACCAAGCAAAACCTATTGGCTGCAGCAGTACAGCATCATGCCGTTAGGCCTGAAGTGACCTAGGGGAGTGCTCCAATCATTCAAGAAACAGCAAAAATGCACTGGGCACATGAGCCTCATTTCTCCCCATCAAGTCAGAACCATGAAGCCCATCTTTGACATCCATGGCGCCAAAAGGCTCCTTAGAATACAAGGGTCTGCAGGCTCCCATCCAACACTAGGCTTGGGAACAAACTCCAACTTTGTTACATCACATACAAAAGTAGCCATGTAACATGTGGAAGAAAGGAACAGAAATCACAAATACCATTAGGGGTAGTATAAATCATATGCCATTACAATTAAGGAGACCATTTATTGAAAAAAAATGGCTCCAGGGATCAAGGGTGCTCATGGGTCCCACTAGTATCGGTGAAGGGGGACCTGAAGATTCATTTTTTTCCCCTCAATGGGGGCCATTTTGCTCTGAGGGGATGGGGAGAAATGAGGCCTATGCCCCCAGTGCTTGTTCTACAATCACATGTCAATACAACCTGCTGCTGCACTCACCTGTTTGCACTTTTGCATTTATAAACACTTCATATGATTCATTAAACAACTGATAAGAAGAGGACTGATCTTTTGGTGTCGCATTTTGCCTCCATGTCTTGTCTCCATTTATCTGCCTCTATTCAGGCCTAATTCTGGGACTAAAGTCAAAGTCCCTGTAAAGTGGATGTATTTGCGGAGGATTGGCTAATTAAATAATGAATATATTCTATTGTGTTATGATTATCCAACCCCTATGACACTTCTGCAATGCCATTTGGAAATTGTTTATCAGGTCTCCGGTTTTGACTTTTTCGCACCATTGCAGGGGCAACCACATGGATACAACTGTTGGAGGCATGAATTGCTCTCCATTACTTCCAACAACTTGGATATTTGTTACATTTCTATATTGAGGCAAAATATGCTAGAGTAGTTCACATTTACTATTCAGATAATTTCTGTCATATTTTGAAAATATATTTTAGGTGTGTAATGCTTGAATTTTCCTCATTGTTTGACTTTGGACCAGCTGGAGGCATTCATTTTCTCCATTTGCAAGAACAAGCAGTGATATGATGAATCTTGAGGTCTTTGTCTCCCTCAAGTGGGCTTCTTCAAGGAAGTGCAATGGTTATAAGCAGCAGTAGATTGTGACATCATAGAAGAATGTTGTTATAGTGGCAGAATCTGCTAGCTGACTGTTTACATTCTAATGCCATGGTGACTGCATGGCAGCCACTCCTGAACATTCTGTGGACAGTATGAATATTCCGTAGACTCCTGAACATTCTGTAAACACTGTTAACATTCCAATTAAGGTTCTAGACTGTCTGATTAACTGCCGAGAGAAGACATGAAGAAAGAAAGGCTGCCAGTTGGTTTGTGGATGTGGCAGAGGCTTGCAGGAGGCAGTGCATTCACAAATCATGCACCCAGAGAGAAAGAGAGGGAGGGAAAAAAGTCTGCATATGTTAAATTGATAACATAGAGATGAATTGAAAAAAAAAGTAATAACTCCAAGGCTCTAAATGACATTGAAATCCTCTGCTCTCTTTTGGTAACATTAAATCAAAGAAATTAAAGTGTAGATTAAAAAGGAGAAGGAAAGCATGGGGGGGAAATTGAACCAGGCCAAATGAAAAAACATATATCGGAGAAAAGGACACAAATACAGGGGTGCATCTGCTGTTTGGTTTGGAGTTGCAGTGCTGTCTCCTAGATACCATGCTCCTAATTTACTGCTGCAGTTTCTAACTACCAGCCCAAGCTCTGACCCAATGAGCTGACCATACTTGAGAACAAAGCATAAATAATCTTTTTATAAACCACTTTATATCAAATACCATTATAAATCAATGTATATGTGTTTACATTTATAATACTTACCATATGCTAAGCATCATATATTTAATCTTTTAAAGTCAACTAAGTGGGCAAACAGTGCAAATATTACTTCATTTACACTTAAAATGTACCAGCTGCAACATAATTTGTATATATGCAAAATACTTTGCAGCTAAACTTTATGCTTATAAATGAAGTAATGTGTGCGCTATCTATCTGCTTAGTTAACATTTAAGCATTGAATTACTGGTAATTAGCATATGATAAGTACTGGAAATTCTAATAAATATATACATGTATTTATTTTTTATTTAAAAATAGCTCTCCCTAATTGTAATAGTATATGATTTAAACTACCCATTGTGTTCATCAGCAATTATCAATGTCTCTCTATGTGAGGTAGCTGCTTGTGTCTGATAAGTACCAAATCAGAAGCGCAGCCCCCAAGCTTTGAGACATAAGAGAGCCTGAAGACCCTGAATCTAAGGTGTACCCTGGTGCTCTGTGATGATGGGTCTTTGGCTTTTGTGGGTTAAAGAGAAATGGTGCTTATTTGCACAGCATGCTTTTACACTCTCCTGGGTGATTGGAGCATACTTCTATGGCTTCTGTAAAAAACAATAATAATAAAAAAAAAAATAATATATATATAAATATATATATAGGACCCGTGATGTTCTTGAGGTTGTGGTTATGCACTACAGCGCTGTCTAGAACTAAGGCTTCCCTGTATTGGATCATGGTAGATTTTTCCACAGTACCAAGCAAAACCTATTGGCTGCAGCAGTACAGCATCATGCCGTTAGGCCTGAAGTGACCTAGGGGAGTGCTCCAATCATTCAAGAAACAGCAAAAATGCACTGGGCACATGAGCCTCATTTCTCCCCATCAAGTCAGAACCATGAAGCCCATCTTTGACATCCATGGCGCCAAAAGGCTCCTTAGAATACAAGGGTCTGCAGGCTCCCATCCAACACTAGGCTTGGGAACAAACTCCAACTTTGTTACATCACATACAAAAGTAGCCATGTAACATGTGGAAGAAAGGAACAGAAATCACAAATACCATTAGGGGTAGTATAAATCATATGCCATTACAATTAAGGAGACCATTTATTGAAAAAAAATGGCTCCAGGGATCAAGGGTGCTCATGGGTCCCACTAGTATCGGTGAAGGGGGACCTGAAGATTCATTTTTTTCCCCTCAATGGGGGCCATTTTGCTCTGAGGGGATGGGGAGAAATGAGGCCTATGCCCCCAGTGCTTGTTCTACAATCACATGTCAATACAACCTGCTGCTGCACTCACCTGTTTGCACTTTTGCATTTATAAACACTTCATATGATTCATTAAACAACTGATAAGAAGAGGACTGATCTTTTGGTGTCGCATTTTGCCTCCATGTCTTGTCTCCATTTATCTGCCTCTATTCAGGCCTAATTCTGGGACTAAAGTCAAAGTCCCTGTAAAGTGGATGTATTTGCGGAGGATTGGCTAATTAAATAATGAATATATTCTATTGTGTTATGATTATCCAACCCCTATGACACTTCTGCAATGCCATTTGGAAATTGTTTATCAGGTCTCCGGTTTTGACTTTTTCGCACCATTGCAGGGGCAACCACATGGATACAACTGTTGGAGGCATGAATTGCTCTCCATTACTTCCAACAACTTGGATATTTGTTACATTTCTATATTGAGGCAAAATATGCTAGAGTAGTTCACATTTACTATTCAGATAATTTCTGTCATATTTTGAAAATATATTTTAGGTGTGTAATGCTTGAATTTTCCTCATTGTTTGACTTTGGACCAGCTGGAGGCATTCATTTTCTCCATTTGCAAGAACAAGCAGTGATATGATGAATCTTGAGGTCTTTGTCTCCCTCAAGTGGGCTTCTTCAAGGAAGTGCAATGGTTATAAGCAGCAGTAGATTGTGACATCATAGAAGAATGTTGTTATAGTGGCAGAATCTGCTAGCTGACTGTTTACATTCTAATGCCATGGTGACTGCATGGCAGCCACTCCTGAACATTCTGTGGACAGTATGAATATTCCGTAGACTCCTGAACATTCTGTAAACACTGTTAACATTCCAATTAAGGTTCTAGACTGTCTGATTAACTGCCGAGAGAAGACATGAAGAAAGAAAGGCTGCCAGTTGGTTTGTGGATGTGGCAGAGGCTTGCAGGAGGCAGTGCATTCACAAATCATGCACCCAGAGAGAAAGAGAGGGAGGGAAAAAAGTCTGCATATGTTAAATTGATAACATAGAGATGAATTGAAAAAAAAAGTAATAACTCCAAGGCTCTAAATGACATTGAAATCCTCTGCTCTCTTTTGGTAACATTAAATCAAAGAAATTAAAGTGTAGATTAAAAAGGAGAAGGAAAGCATGGGGGGGAAATTGAACCAGGCCAAATGAAAAAACATATATCGGAGAAAAGGACACAAATACAGGGGTGCATCTGCTGTTTGGTTTGGAGTTGCAGTGCTGTCTCCTAGATACCATGCTCCTAATTTACTGCTGCAGTTTCTAACTACCAGCCCAAGCTCTGACCCAATGAGCTGACCATACTTGAGAACAAAGCATAAATAATCTTTTTATAAACCACTTTATATCAAATACCATTATAAATCAATGTATATGTGTTTACATTTATAATACTTACCATATGCTAAGCATCATATATTTAATCTTTTAAAGTCAACTAAGTGGGCAAACAGTGCAAATATTACTTCATTTACACTTAAAATGTACCAGCTGCAACATAATTTGTATATATGCAAAATACTTTGCAGCTAAACTTTATGCTTATAAATGAAGTAATGTGTGCGCTATCTATCTGCTTAGTTAACATTTAAGCATTGAATTACTGGTAATTAGCATATGATAAGTACTGGAAATTCTAATAAATATATACATGTATTTATTTTTTATTTAAAAATAGCTCTCCCTAATTGTAATAGTATATGATTTAAACTACCCATTGTGTTCATCAGCAATTATCAATGTCTCTCTATGTGAGGTAGCTGCTTGTGTCTGATAAGTACCAAATCAGAAGCGCAGCCCCCAAGCTTTGAGACATAAGAGAGCCTGAAGACCCTGAATCTAAGGTGTACCCTGGTGCTCTGTGATGATGGGTCTTTGGCTTTTGTGGGTTAAAGAGAAATGGTGCTTATTTGCACAGCATGCTTTTACACTCTCCTGGGTGATTGGAGCATACTTCTATGGCTTCTGTAAAAAACAATAATAATAAAAAAAATAATAATATATATATAAATATATATATAGGACCCGTGATGTTCTTGAGGTTGTGGTTATGCACTACAGCGCTGTCTAGAACTAAGGCTTCCCTGTATTGGATCATGGTAGATTTTTCCACAGTACCAAGCAAAACCTATTGGCTGCAGCAGTACAGCATCATGCCGTTAGGCCTGAAGTGACCTAGGGGAGTGCTCCAATCATTCAAGAAACAGCAAAAATGCACTGG